>PVKS010001733.1:0-133528 GCA_004027875.1 Aplodontia rufa
TTGGTCTATTATCATGTGT
This sequence comes from Aplodontia rufa, assembly GCA_004027875.1. Taxonomy (NCBI): domain Eukaryota; kingdom Metazoa; phylum Chordata; class Mammalia; order Rodentia; family Aplodontiidae; genus Aplodontia; species Aplodontia rufa. The sequence continues at coordinate 20 of PVKS010001733.1, forward strand.
TAAATCCAGATAAGATGTAATGCTATACAACATAATCCTTTTTTAGAGATATTGTGGGAAGGGGAAGGGAGGGATAAGGGTGGGTAATTGGGGGGGGCACTCCTGGGGGTAATTGTAATATCCAGAATCTATACACATTTTATATTATTTTGTTAAAAACTTGTATGGTTGTTCAAAAATAAAAAAAAAATAAAAAAAAATAGGGTGTCCCAGATAAACTGTACACATAAAGGCCCCAAGCCCAGTAAGTTGTATAATTAAGGAACTTAAGTCTAATAGGCATAAATGGGCTCAGTTTCTTCATGTGTAAAATGGGGATGATGACAACCCCTACCTTATTGTGCAGTGGTAATAATTGGAGTGGTGTTCGATTTGTCTTATAACCTTATCCACCCCAATAGAAACCCTCATGATGACCACTTTGGAACTTCATACCAGCAGTGGCTTGATTCAGTGGAGGTGAGAGGACGGGACCATCAGGAAAGTCCACAGGCCCATGACTAAACTTTAGGTTGCCAGTTCATAAATCTTCATCCCTTCCTCATTCCCATGGAGTCCCATCTTGCAACCCTATAGCCACCCTGAACTGCTCGCTCTTCCCTCCCCTCAGGCACTGCTGACAAACCATCCCCCAGGCCATGTTTTGGCTGCCTTGGAGTACCTGGCTGCAGAGCGGGAGGCAGAGATTCGGTCCCTGTGCAGAGGGGATGGGCTCAGAGATACAGAGATATCCACGTATGGAGCAGAATGTTCCTACAGTCAGGTGGTTGGGTAAACTGGGACAGGGTCAGGAACAGGCATGGGGTAGAATTGCATCCCATTGCCCAATGTGGCAGGTGGGTGATACTGGCTATCTCCAAGTAGCAAGGCAAGGACATAGGGCTGCTCCCTCAGCAGCTTTGCCCTCACCCCAGCCTGCAGGCACCGAACCAGTCAGATTCCAGCCAGGCCTTACCAACAATGGAGCATCTCATCCAGGTAACCTCCAGGCACCTTCCCAAGACCCACTAGGTCCCCTTATCCCTATGGGCCACACCCACACAAACTTTGTTCCCCCACCAGGAGGGCTGGCAGGCTGTGGGTGCCCTGGTCACCCAGCGGGGTGCGCTCCTGAAGGAGCGTCAAGTCCTGTTTGGCCACCTCCAGGGCCTAGTGGCAGAGGTAGAAAAATGTACCCTGGGATCCAGTGAGAGGTGAGCTGCTCCCTCAGCAGAGGCCTCTGGACCATGTCTTTCCCAGGCATCTTGTTTCCACCCCTATCACTGCCTCTCTGACTACCTTTCCTCATGCTTTCTCTCTCTGTGGTTCCTTGTGCAACCCTGCAGATCTGTCCCTCCCTAGTGTGGGTCTCAGTCTCCTTTCTCTTCTCTGCTCACTTCTGCTTCCCCTAGGAAAGCACTAATGCTGGGACTTAAGGCTTGTGGCCTGCGGGCAGAGCTCAAGGCCCTGTGGACCCAGATCCAGGAACTGGAAGATGCAGCTGGGCATAGGCAGCTTCTGCTGAGGGAGCTGCAGGCCAAGCAGCAGCGGATCCTGCACTGGCGCCGACTGGTGGTAAGAGGCAGGATCTTGGGCTAGTGGAGGGCCAGAGTGAAGGCTTAGAGCCTTGTGACCAGGAACCGGGCCTTCCAGTGGCAAGGACGCGCAGAGTGAAACTCCCCAGAGGAAGCAGGACTCTTAGGGTGGGAGAAGGGAAGGACATGATTAGTCTCAGTGGCCTCTTCGTTCCCCAGGAGGAGACCCAGGAACAGATCCGCCTGCTCATCAAGGGAAACTCAGCCAGTAAGACCCGCTTGTGCCGGAGCCCTGGGGAGGTGAGATGGATTTTGGAGTAAGGTGTGGAACAAGGATTTGCTAGAGATGAGGCTGGGTGGAAGCAGACTGCCAACCCACCTTCTCCCTCACAGGTGCTAGCCATGGTGCAGCGTAAGTTGGTCCCCACCTCGGAGGCAGTGGCACCACAGACCCATAAGCTGCTTCGCTCTCTGGAGGAGGAAGCCCAACACCTGCCCCACATTTTGCTGGGCACACTGCTGCGGCATGGCCCTGAAGGGTAAAACTGGGGCCAGCCCTCATCCTCCCTGCCATGAGTGAATGTCATTCCCCTCATCCCCTCCAGAGAAGTAGTCCCAACGTGGCCAGACCTCACCATTAGGTCACCAGCTCCAATCTGGTCCACCTCTAAGTTCCTGGGCCCCCATAGCTTCTAGAAGCCAAGCCCTCCTCTTAGTCTGGACTTAACCCCACCCTAGGTTGAAAGCCCTGCCCACGATCCTACCATCTATCCACCAGCTGCACCCCGCATCCCCAAGGGGCTCCAGCCTCACAGCTCTGAGCCACATACTGGGGCTGCCTGCAGGGAAGGTAAGTGCCTGTGCCCCACGATTTGTCTGCCCTCCCCCACCTTCAACCCAAGGTGACTGTCCTTCCTTCTGCCTCCAGGCCCCAGAGCTGCTCCTCCCAAAGGCTGCCTCTCTTCGCCAGGACCTTCTGTTCTTCCAGGACCAGCAGAGTCTCCGTTGTGGGGATCTGTTCCACATGAAGATCAGTCTGCCACCAGGACCATCCACCCAGGGTAGGCCTGCACTGTTTCCCATATCAGCATCCCTGCACATTCCCAGCACTGCCAGCCTCCTAAGTCATAACAAAGAACACCCACTGCTTACCCAGCGCTTACTATGTGCTTGAAACATATCCAGTTGTTTAATCTGCATGGCAAGCCCTATTCTCCTTGTTTTACAGAGAAGGGAACTGAGGTGCAGAGGGCTTAGTAGCTTACCCACATGGTAGAGCTGGGATTGGAACTCAAGTAATCTGACATGGGTCTGTGCTCCTAACTGTTAGGAAACACTGCCATCCATTTGCTAAGTCCACACTCATCACCTCCAGATAGTGTGCTTGAGTGGTTAAAAGCTAGGCTGTGGAGTTAAACTACCTGAACTCTCTTCTCAGCCCTTTCCCTTCCTTGCTACATGATCTCATACCTCAATTTCCTCAGTGGGATAAGCATAATAACAGTGTCTTACAGAGTTGGTGGGAAGATTCAGTCAGGTGGGCCAAATAGGGCACTGAGAAGTACCTAGCAAGCAGTAAGAACTTTGTGTCACTAGTGAGATAGTAACTGTCTGTGTTTATAGTCTCTTTGACTCCTCACTATGAAGGAAAGGATTATTAAGACCCTCAGTTTGCAGATAGGAAACTGAAACTCCCAGATGTCTAGGTGCCAGCCCAAGTAATTTAACAAGGAATAAGGAGAGAGGTGTATAGCCCCAAGGAACCAAAGAGCAAAGAATCAAAGGATAAATTAATGTAAGAGGTGAATCAATAAATGAATTGGGGGACACCATCAGCCAAGTAGGAAGAGACCACTTTCAGGCCTTTGAGTTTAGGGTTCCATGCCTTCCATCTTACCACAAGGAAAAAGAAGACTGTAGGAAAAATAACTCTCCAAGACACGTCACAGAATATCCCCCCTTCGTGGGCATCTTGAACTTTAACATATCTATAACTTCCCTTTACTCCAAAGAGCAACTTTAATCCTTCCTGGTTTCTTCCCCTCAGTACATTATCCCACCCTCCGTATCCAGGTGCTGTAGCCAGAAACTCAACAATTGTCCTTAATTCCTCATATCCCTACCTGCCCCCAACCTGTCAGCAAGCCCTGTGGGTCCCATCTCCAGAGTTCTCCAATCTGTCCCTGACCTCCTAGCCAACTTGCCAACAGATGAAGCTAAAGAAAGGACAAGGGTCATGATCGAGGTCACAGGGCAAGGTGGGATGGAGTCAGGATTCAGGCCCAAGAGATCTGTTCATGCTGCTAATCTGCACCTGCTCTGAGAAGAAGGACTACGCCCAGTCACAGTCCTAGGGAGAAATAGCACAAGCGTAAGGGGCTGGAGAAGACTTGAGGAGAAAGCCCGGCAATGAGGGATGCCAGAAAGGGCATCCTAAAGGAAAAATGGTGTCTCGCATGGGCCCTGGGGTTAGATCAGGAATAGTGAGCAGGGGCCACATAATGCCAACTCAAATACAAGGACCCAGGAGGAGGGACAGGTCTGGGAGACATGCTGAGATTAAAACTAGGTGACAGGAGACTTGGCGACCTATTGGCTGCCAGGTTTCAGCAAGCCAGAGACTTACCTCAAAGATGCCTGCTTCCCTGGTTTCTAACCTCCAGAGCTGCTACAGATCCAGGCATCCCAGGAAAAGGAACAGAAAGAGAACCTGGGGCAGGCTCTGAAGAGGCTGGAGAACTTGCTGAAACAGGCATTGGAGCGAGTCCCTGAACTGCAGGGAGTTGTGGGGGACTGGTGAGAGGGGGCACAAGAGGGAGGGGAAAGAGCTGGGTAGAAAGTGAGAACTCAGGCCATGGTGATGGGAGAAGTCCAGTGAGGGTCCAGGAGGCTGGGCCTTCCCTGACACCATGCCATTCTCCAGGTGGGAGCAGCCAGGCCAAGCCACCCTCTCTGGGGAGCTCTGCCAGGGCCTGACCCTGCCCCAGTGGCAACTGCGCTGGGTCCAGGCCCAGGGAGCATTGCAGCAGCTGTGCAGATGAAGAGGGGCCTCAAACCAGAGTCAAGAATTTCCATTTGTTCACCCCAACACCTCACCTCCTCCCTCAATAAAACACTGAAAAGAAAGCACCGCCAGAATTTGTAGTCCCCTTTTCTCTACCCATGCTTGTAGTCCCCTTCAGGCTGCTCTGCTCCACTCAGATCCCTTGTCCCTGCCCTTTCATTCCCCCAAGGAGTATGCTCCAGGTACCCCTTAAAAGTCCTTCCATTGGGGCTGGAGTGGTGGGTGGCTCAGCAGTTAACGTCGCTTGCCTGGCATGCACAAGGATGCGAGTTCAAATCCCAGCACCACATACACAACAAAATGTCATAGCAACAAGAGTCACATGAAAAACTAAATAAAATTGATTCTTTCTCTCCTCTCTCACTGTACCTTTCTCTTTAAAAAAAAAAAAAAAAGTCCCTCCATCACTTTCATCCTCAACAAATGAAATTGAGCACCGTCCCTGGGTACTGGGGATACAAGACTGAATAAAATGGACCAAAGTCCCTGTATTCAGGGAACTGACATCCTAGGGTAGGGTAACAGACAATTGGCAAGATAAGTAAGTAAAAATATATAGTATATTGGGAAATAATTGCTATACAGAAAAATTAAGAGGGTGCAGGAGATATGATTTATTTAAAGAGAGAGGGACAGTGAGAGAATGAATCAATTTTATTTAGTTTTTCATGTGGCTTTCATTGCTCCAACACTTCATTGTATATGTGGTGCTGGGGTTCGAACCTGTGTCCTTGTGCATGCCGGGCAAGCACCATACCTGCTAAGCCACCTCACCGCTCCAGGCCAGGAGACATGATTTTTAATGGAGAGCTATACTTTACCTTTGCCTAGACAATCCCACTTTGAAGAATCTTCAATGAGGTATTTGTGTCCTTATAAATTTACACATTCAAACATATTCAGTGGGCTTCAAACCATTGCAGGGTTTTTTTGTTTTATGTTTTTGCAGATACTCTTTTTGCTGCTCAAAATATTCTATCTTTGATCACTTTGATCAGTGAAAGCACTTTCCGATTGGCTCCTGAGTCCTTCTGACTCTACCACAGTAGTCCTGGAGGACTTGTTTTTTTTTTTTTTTTGGCACAAGGTAACTTTATACATTTTTGTACATTTTCTCCTCCAGATCTAAAATTGGCTGTTGTCCCTTGATTCCGTTTAGTCAGAATTGGCACAGTCTGGATGGATACTAGGGCAGCTCATTGTTACTATGTTGTCATTATGTTAAGATCTTCAGTGACCTTAAGTAGGGAAACCCACATTTTTTTAGAAAGAGAAAAATCACAAATTGGTTCTGACATTTCCAATTCAAATAAAGATTACAGAGTGTTTACTTTGTGTGTTTGTGTGTTGTGTGTGTTTGTGTGTTGTGTGTTTGTAGTATTAGGGATTGAACCCACGGCCTTGTGCAGGCCAGAACCATTTCACCATTTCAGTTCTACTGGTGAGCTACACCTCCAGTCCCAGGATGTCCACTTATACCTCTTTTCATTTATACTAAAAACTTGTTCCCCAATAACATTAGGAAAACTTCTTCTTTGCTTTAGTCTAATATATAAGAATTGCAGTGATATATTCATATGGAATATCCATATAGTCTAATATAGAATTTCAAATAATTTATGTAGATATTCTACTGTCAAGAAGGTGGAGCATAACTCCCCACTTTGTAAGCATGGCTGCACTTGGTGACTTTTTTTCCTAAAGAGCATGGAAAGGGTATTTTTAAATTTTTTATTTTATTTTATTTTTGGTACCAGGGATTGAACCCAGGGGTGTTTAACCACTGGACCACATCCCTAACCCTTTTTATTTTTTTTTATTTTGAGACTTAGGGCCTTGCTGTGTTGCTGAGGCTGGCTCTGAACTCATGATCCTCCTCCCTCAGCCTCCTGAGCTGCTGGGATTACAGGTGCGCACCACCACACCTGGCCTTTTTTTTACTAACTTTATAGTGAAGACGCTGAACAGCACTACCTCCACCAGGAGGTAACTTCCACAGTGATAAGTTGTGTTGATAGTATGCACCCTTGATATAATCACACTTTACTTTTCTGATCTTTCACCAAAAGATCCATAAACCCAGCCTAATTTTGAAGATAAACATCAGATAAATCCCAAATGAGAACATTCTTTTTTTTTTTTTAAGAAAGAGAGGACAGTAAGAGAGAGAGAAAGAGAGAAGCAATTTTTATTTAGTTTTTCATGTGATTTTCATTCCTCAGACACTTCATTGTGTACATGGTACTGGGGTTTGAATTCACTAACTCATGCATGCCAGTGCATGCCAGGCAAGGTCTGTAACCGCTGAGCCACCGCTCCAGTCCCCAAATGAGAACATTCTACTATATAAACCTGAACCAACACTCCTCAAATCTTTGTCAAGATCATCACAAACACGGGGCTGGAGTGGTGGCTCAGCGGTTTCGGAGCTTGCCTGGCAAGCACGAGGACCCAGGTTCAAACCCCAACACCACGTACACAACTAAGTGTTGGAGCAACTGAGGCCATGTGAAAAACAAAATAAAGTTGTTTCTCTCTTTCTCTGTCTCTCACTGTCCCTCTCTCTTAAAAAAAAAAAAAAGATCATCACAAAAAAGGAAACTGAGAAATGGACAGGCAAGAAAAGCTCAAGGAAGCATGACAACTAAATGTAATATGGTATCCTGAATGAGATGCTGGAACATAACAGGGAGATTAGGTAAATACTAAGGAAACCTGAACAAAGTATGGACGTTAACAATGTAAAAAAGAAAAAAAACAACTTTCAGTTGTCTCCCTGTACCATCTCTAGCATGCAGGCAGATAAAGCCAGTATCTGTGCTGAATCAGACTGGAACTTCAAAAACCCAAGGCTACCAATAAAATTAAGTTTTGACAGGGGAAAAAAAAAACCACTAAATGCAATGAATGTGTGGACCCTATCTGAATTATGATTTTACAATACTATTGTACAAAGATATTTTCAAGACAGAGAAAGTTGAACATGATCTGAATGTTATACTGAGGAATGAATTTGATGGTATTAGTTAATCGCACAATTAATGGAATTGTTTTGAAGTACATACCGAAAGACCTACTGAGGTACTTGTGAATGACGTCTGGAATTTACTTTTTTTTTTTTTTTTTTTTTTTTTTAGGGCGGAGGACCGAACTCGGGGCCTTACGCATGCAAGGCAAGCGCTCTGCCACTGAGCTAAATCCCCAACCTCTGGAATTTACTTTTAACATTCTAGCGAAAATAAATTGGGCTGGTGATAAAACTCAGTGGTAGAGTGCTTACCTAGCCTGCACGAGGCCCTATGTTCCATCTCCAGTACCACAAAAATAAACAGATTTGGTACAGCACTGGAAAGAAAGGAAGAGGAGGAAGGAGAACGAACAGATGAAACTAGAAGCGTAAAATATTGGTAGTGTTTGAAAGGTCCGTTATGTTGTTGTCTCTAAAGTTGTGTATGTTTGAAAATAAAAAAACACGTTAAGGAAAGGAGGAAAATAAGTTGTAAGAGGAAGAAGTCAACCAGGTCCTAAGAAAGGGCGCAGAGACCAAACCCACCACGAGCTTCTAAGTTGACGCACGGGATTACCGGCTCTGGGCCTTGGCCTGAGCTGTTCTTTCTATCCAGTACCTCTCTCCCCATTTTTTCTAGTAAATGTCTTCAGATGCCACGTTCTCCAGGAAGCGTCTAGGTCAGGCGCTACCTCTAAGCGTCCCCGTGTTTACAAACTTGTGGCAAAGTCTCGGTATGGCCTGGGAGGAGCCTCCGAACTTTGCTGCGTTCTCAGTGGTCCAGAGTCCACGTTAGGGTTGCGACCAACTCACTTTGCTTCGCTCTCATTAGCCCACGTTCCTCCTGGAAAAGGTGGGCCGACTTCCCTCACTGCGCTCTGATTGACCCAGACTCTTCCATTAGTTCATCTTTTCGGCACTCTGATTGGCTTACATTCCTTCTGGGGGTGTGGCCACTTTTCATTGGCCCTCGCTTACGGACGTATGACATCATGTCCGGGGGCGCTCGTCGCTTGCGCTCTACGTCATCGCCGGCGCCCATCCTGACGAAGCCAGAGAAGTAGACGGCAGTACCCGCGGCGGCGGCTGAGGCTGTGGTAGCGGCGACAACGACGGCAGCAGCAATGGCCGGGGCGGGGCCAGCCCCGGGACTACCGGGTGCTGGAGGACCCGTGGTCCCGGGCCCTGGTACCGGCATCCCGGGCAAGAGTGGCGAGGAACGCTTGAAGGAAATGGAGGCGGAGATGGCCCTGTAAGGCCCGCGAGAGGGTGATAAAAGCCATCCCAGAATTAGAGCTGCTGAACCTTGGAGCCTCCCGGCCGCGATAGGCTTGAGATATAACTCTGTCATGGGGAAGTGAAATCTTCAGGGTGGGGAGTAGGAAGTGGAGACATTGTCAGGGTTGAAGGCGCTGTCGGATGTACCCAGCGTTCCAGACTTCTGTGAAGAGCTGATCTGTGATCTGTCCTGTTCCCCCAGGTTTGAGCAGGAAGTTTTGGGGGCTCCAGTAACTGGAATCCCAACTGCTGTGCCTGCGGTGCCCACGGTCCCCACAGTAGAAGCGATGCAGGTCCCTGCAGCTCCTGTGATCCGCCCAATTATCGCGACGAACACATACCAGCAGGTAAGGCTGAGTTAAGGCATGTAAGGCAATGCCTTGAACGCAGCCAGCGTGTGTACACAGAGGTCTTGACGTTTTCGCTTGTGGATTAATTCGTATGACATTTCATGTGCCAGGCACTAACACAGACAGCATTTCTTACTTTGGGGAGCTTATATTCTAGAGCATGTAATCCAATGTAACTTTCTGCAATGATGGTTATGTCCTATAACTACTTGAAATGTCTATTTAATTTAAATAATTCTGGTCAATCTCAAATTTCAAGGGCCCAGTAGTTAGCTGTATATGACTAATGGAGAGAAAAGGACTATTAAAATGAAAATAAGTAAATGAAAGTCTTTCATTCTGTCCAAAAATAATTATTGATTGCTTTCTATGCGCCACACACTGTTCTAGGTCTTGAACATATAGCATAGAACAAAGTAAAACCAATCACTGCCTTTTTGGAGTTCATTTTACTAGAGAGAAAGTCAAGGTGTAGTAAGAAGGGTAGAGTATTGTCAGCACATGGAAGACCTTTCTGAAGAGGTGAGATTTAAGCAAAGATATAAAGGATAATGGGGGAGGGAACCATGCAGATACCTGGAGGAAGAATATCCCCAGCCCAGAACTGCTAGTGCTAAGGCCCTCAGGCAGGTGCATAACTGTCCTGTTCAGCAGGGAGATCCCTGACTGAAATGGAATGGGCAAAGAGAAAAGTGGGAGGAGATGAAAACACAGACAGTTGATGGAGGCCAGATCTTGTAGAGCCATGTGGGCCACCATAAGAACTTTGGCTTTTACTCTGAGATGGGGAACTGTGGGAGGATTTTGAGTAGAAGGATGATATGGTCCAACTTAGAAGTTAAGGTGACCCTGGCTGTCTGAAGAATGGACTGTAGGAGAGAAGGACAGAATCAAGGAGACTGAGAAAGATGTTACTATGTAATGTAAGCAAAAGAGAATGGTGGCAACAGGGGGATGATTGCCTAGGATACCTGGAGGCGTAGGGTGAGGGATAGGGTGGGGGGAGGGCTTAGGAAGGATATCTAGGAGACTGGAGGGTGGAAATATGGGGGAATCATCTCAGAAGGAGATCTCTGACCTCTACGAGATACCCATTTAACTCAGGGGGTCTTCTGGGGGAAGCATAGAAACATGGGGATCCCAAGCGGGGCATCCATGACATGGCATTAACCTTGGATAACTATGTATAGATACATTTGTTCTTGATTGTTTGACGATGTTTCCCCCTCAATTGTAACTCCATATTCATCTAATAAAAAAATATTTTAAAAAAGAGAATGGTGGCTGGGACCAGGGTGGTGATTTGGAAGATTGGGGAGGACAGGTTGGAAATAATTTCAGAGAGTACCAAGTGCTGTGGAGAAGATAAAACCAGGTGGTAAAATAAATTGCTAATGGAAGAGACTTAAGGACAGCTTTAGCTAGTGTGATCCCAAACGCCTCCCTAAAAAGTGACATTTTATCTGAGACCTGATATATAGCCCTGGGCCCTCTGGGGTGAGCCAACTAGGGCTCTAAGAAGCACTGCATCGAATCTACAAAATCCTCAAAAATATCAACTTCAAAAACACAAACAACCCAATCAATAAATGGCCCAAAGAACTAAATAGAAACTTCTCAACAGAGGACATTGATCAGCCAATGAATACATGAGAAAGTGCTCTAAATCATTAGTAATCAGAGAAATGCAAATAAAAACTACATTAAGATATCACTTCACTCCAGTTAGTTTGGCAAAAATGAAGAAAATAAACAATAATAGATGCTGGAGGGGTAGTGGAGAGATAGGTACACTAGCACACTGTTGGTGGAATTGCAAACTGGTACGGCCCCTCTGGAAAGCAGTGTGGAGAATCCTCAAAAAAACTAGAGATGAACCTACCATATGATTTGCTATTCCTCTCCTGGGTATTTTTCCAGGGGAGTTAGAATTAGCACATTACACTGACATAGTGAAAACGATGTTCATAGCAGCTCAATTTACAATAGCTGAATTATGGAAACAACCCAGTTGCCCCTCACTGGATGAATGGATCCAAAAACTGTGGTACATATATACCATGGATTTTTATTCAGCAATTAGAAATAATGATGTTGCAGCCTTTGAAGGTAAATGGATGGCTATAGAAGAAATTATGATGAGTAAAATCAGCATAACCCAGAGAACCAAGAGTCGAATGTCTTCACTCATCTGTGGAGGCTGGAGCTAGACCCTGGCCATTGAGAAAAGAGGTCAATTCTCATTTAAATTCAGAAAAGTTGTAATGATATACAACCTAAGGCATTTGTAGAGATGTTTTGGGAAGGAGTGGGGGAGGGATAAGGGTGGATAATTGGGGGGTCTTGGGTGGTAAATCTAATATTCAGAACTTATGTGTGTATATATATTATATTTTTTTGTTAGAAGCATGTTCAACAAATAAATTTCTTAAAACAAAAAAGAAAAAAAAGAAGCACTGAGTCAGCCCTCTCACTTCCACCTCCTTCACAACAGGTCCAACAGACTCTGGAGGCCCGGGCAGCCGCTGCGGCCACAGTAGTTCCTCCCATGGTGGGTGGCCCTCCTTTTGTGGGCCCAGGTAAGTAAAGAATGACATGGTGAAAGGGTTAGGAGATCAGTCAACAAGTAATGCCTAGAACTCCTCCATTGATCCTCATCTCTTTCTTCCCAACAGTTGGTTTTGGCCCTGCCGATCGGAGTCACTTGGATAGTCCAGAGGCTCGAGAAGCCATGTTCCTACGAAGAGCAGGTAAGTCAGGAGCCAGGACCCCACATTTAACCAGGCATACTTGTTTAGGCAGTTCAGCCTCTCACCTGAATCACTGCTTTAAACCTTCACCATTCATCCCCATCCTGACATTGTCTTCTTTCTAAAACAAACCTTATCTTGTACTTCCTAAGTTTCTCAAGTTAATTTGGTCACTGCAGACCAACCTCCTACTGTAACTCCTATTCCCAAACCTTTACTATATTTTCCCCCAGCATTTAACACCTGATAACAAGCTCTGCAGTTTTACTTGTTTATAAAGATTATCTTCTTTGGCTTCCTCTAAAATGTCAGCTTCATGAGTTTCAGAAATCTTGGTACCTGTTGCATAGTAAACATTACATATTATCTGATGAGGGGATGAACAAGTCAAATAAGCATCAAGCGCCTCACCTAGTAGTCAGATTCTGCGTGGACTGGTTCCTTGCAGAGAGAGATCTCAGCTTCTCCAGGATCCCTGAACATTGCTGAGATGTGCCAGTAGTGCCTTTGCCGAGGTTCCTTCTCTCCACTGCTCCTTGTGATTCAGCTTTCATCTTCCAACCTATTACCACAATCCACTCATCCCATTTTCCACCTTTTGTTTTTCAGGTAATCCCTATACACAATGTCAGTTTTTGTGACATTTAGATGTAAGATTCTAGTATAATCTCTACTAAATCAAAATTATTACTTATTTTACCTAAATCTGTTACACTTTTTTTATATGATGACATGTGAGAAGTATTAATATTTCTTACTGTTTAGTGTGATGTTGATAAACGTGCATATCCAATTTAGTCACCCTTCCCACTTTCCAATCTTACTGCAGCTTCTCCATGTCCTCAAAAGGACATCCATGACTTAGCCAAGAAGGCTGTGCTTAGATTCCTGATCCCTCAACCCTTGTCATAATGCTCTCTAATCCACTTCCTTGTGACAGTCACACTAAACTGAAAAAGGAAAAAGGTTTTGCTTATAAAAGTTCTCCCTGCCAGTAACATTTCCAGTTGTTCTTGACCTGACTAATTCTTCATTACTCTTCAGGTCTCAACTCACATGTCCCTTTCTCTAGGAAACCTCTAATCTAGTCTAGGCTGGGTCAGAGGGCTCCTCTCAACTCTGCCAGCTCCCTGCCCTTCCTTCTCCCCCATTCTAGCCCTGAGCTGTCACTCTAGTGATACATCTGTTCTCTCCTACTTTGGTTCAGGAGCTCCCTGAGAACCCTTGGTCTATTGGTGAGTCCTTAGCATTTCCCACCACAGGGTTGGGGTCCATGGGAGATCCTCGTGGATAAATTTTTGCTGAATGAACCCATGGAAAGACCTTCACATCTTTCAGAAGAGTCCCCAGACTCTTCTCCAGGATTCCTTGGATGCTGAGAGTACTCACACACACATACCTTGCCCCAATTGCCCCTGTCCCCCATGACACACACCCCCATCTCTCTTTCCCACAGCTGTGGCCCCTCAGAGGGCCCCTATCCTGCGTCCGGCCTTCGTCCCCCACGTGCTACAGAGAGCAGGTGAGGGGGCCAGGGTCATCATCCCTGCCACACACTTTCCCCCAAGCCCTCCAACTCCCCCACTAACACCCTGACAGATTCTGCTCTCTCTTCTGCAGCTGGTGCTCCCCGTCCTATGGCCTTGCGGCCCCCTCACCAGGCACTTGTAGGACCTCCTCTTCCTGGGCCCCCTGGACCACCCATGATGCTTCCACCAATGGCTCGGGCCCCAGGGCCCCCCCTGAGCTCCATGGCTGCTCTGAGGCCTCCCCTGGTGAGTGTGGACAGGGAACAAACGTCAGAGGTGCCGTGGGCAGAAAGACCCTCCATCCTGGCCCCATGGAATGTATCTAAGTTTGCCTTTCTTCAGCTTTATTTCTTTGACTTTATCTCGTCTCTTTCTCCCTCCGTCTGTCTGTCTGTCTTACCATGACTGAACCTTGATGTTTTTTCTTTCCTTTTTTGAAGAGAATAGAGAGAAACATGGTGAAGGTGTATATACGTCCTGTCTCTATTTTTCCTTAGATGTCCCTCTCTGTTTTTCTATTGATGTTTTTACCTGTATCTGCCTACCTCTCCCTCTCTGCCTATATTTCTCTTTTTTTTTGTCTGACTAGAGACTTTCCTTTGTCACCTGCTTTCTGGCTTCCAGCGTCTTACTTTATTTTGTGAGATGGGATGGAAGTAAGAGCCAGTCCTGTGACCTGACCCGCCTCGTGCCCTCCTCTTACCTACAGGAAGAGCCAGCAGCACCCCGAGAGCTGGGCCTAGGCCTGGGGTTGGGCCTGAAAGAGAAGGAAGAGGCAGTGGTGGCAGCAGCAGCTGGGCTGGAGGAGGCTAGTGCAGCAGTGGCTGTGGGGGCAGGAGGTGCCCCAGCTGGCCCTGCAGTCATTGGGCCCAGCCTACCACTGGCCCTAGCCATGCCATTGCCCGAACCTGAGCCCCTGCCCCTCCCACTGGAGGTGGTACGTGGCCTATTGCCCCCACTGCGCATTCCGGAGCTCCTATCCCTGCGGCCACGACCCCGGCCCCCTCGGCCTGAGCCACCTCCTGGCCTTATGGCTCTTGAGGTAAGCAGGGAACATAACAGCAAGGGGACAGAAGTGGCTGGGAGGACAGGCAGAAGCCCATTAGTTTCCACGCATAGGAATACACATAGTCCTTTTTTCCAGAGGGTGGGAGGACTTGGGGAGAGGGAGGTAGACACATGCACTCCGGACCTAGAACCACATCCAGTCCTGCAACTGGTGGCAGGAGGCCGGCCAGGGGGCAAAACTGTGGGAGACTCCAACACTAAGTCCTTGGTATCCCATCCGCTTCTCTGCAGGTCCCAGAACCCTTGGGTGAAGACAAGAAGAAGGGAAAGCCAGAAAAATTGAAACGTTGTATTCGCACAGCAGCTGGCAGCAGCTGGGAAGACCCCAGCCTGCTGGAGTGGGATGCAGGTGAGTGGGCTGAGGTGAGAGTGTTCATGAGCCAGGGACAGGCCATGCTGCCTCTTTGGGTTTTAGGCAGGTAAGGGGAGACAGTTAACTCTACAGCTTCCTGCAGGGTGGGTACCGTAGTTAACCACTCCAAGGAGGGCCAGACAGTCTCTGAGTGGCAGGTCCCTCCCCCAACCACAGGCCAGAACTTGGTGGGGATGATGGATATCTAGGGCTTTTTGTCCCTGCTTTTACTCATGAGGGGCCTGCCACACTAAAATCAAAAGAACATTCTTTTTTCCACTGACTTTTTTTTTTTTTTAGGAGAAAAAGAGAATTAGTTTTTAGTCAGTTTTTCATGTGGCTTTTGTTGCTCCAACACGTTACTTGGTCTTGGGGTTTGAACTCATGTCCTCATGCATGCCAGGCAAGCACTGTAACTGCTAAGCCACCACTCCAGCCCCCCTCCACCAAGTTTTTATGAACAAATTTTAAGCACAGAATGACAGTGAATGGCCTGTGTACCACCTCGATGTCACAGTTAGCATTTGTGTATAATCATCTTGTTGTTTTGCAGTGCTGAGAATGGAACCCTCACACATATTGGGCAAGCACTGTACCACTGAGCTACCCAGCCCCTTGTTGTCTTTTGCTCAGTCATTTGAAGCAAGTTACAAGTGAAGTTATTCCTTCATTTCTAAATACTTTAGTATCCATCTTCTAAGAAAGACACTTTGTTTCATACTGTAATACCATTATCACATCTAAGAAAATTAACAGTAATTCTGTGACATCTTATATTCAGTTTATATTCATATCACCTCAGTTTTCCCAAAACTCTATTGTAACTATTTTTCCCTAAGCCAGGATGCATGTAGTTTTATGTCTCTACATTTTATTTTTATATATCCTACTGTTTGTTTTTGTTCTGTTTAAATTGGACTAAGGGACCAGGTGCAGTGGCACACGCCTGCCATCCCTGTGGTTTGGGAGGCTGAGGCAGGAGGATTACAAGTTCAAAGCCAACCTCAGCAATTTAGCAAGGCCCTGAATAACTTAGTGAGACTCCATCTCAAAATTAAAAATAAAATAAAAGGGCTGGGGATGTGGCTCAGTGGTTAAGTTGCTGGGTTCAATCCCCAGTACCAGAAAAATAAACAAACCAGGCTGAAGGACCGTGGTAGAACAATTGCCTATCATGTGCAAGGCCTTGTGTTTCATCCCTAGTGATCTAAAATAAATAAATAAGTAATTCATAGATAATGTGAGCTAATGAAGCATATTTAGATCTTGGCATTCACTGGACCAAGTCTCAAACTCAAGAGAAATGAGTGCCTATTTATACAAAATAGACCTGGGAGACGTGAGGTCAGTGGCACATCTAGATTTCAACCAGCACCCTGCCCACTGGCCCAGGTTGGTAGCCATAGAGCAGGGCGGGCAAGGGAAGTTCTAGAGGGTGCCTCTGCTTGCTGAGCCCCTTGTGAACCTATCTCTGGATTGTCCACCTCAGCAGCAAGAGTGGTTCCTGTAGGGTGGTAGGGAGAGCAGTGCCCAAGAAGATGCTTTGACTGGATGAGGAAAGCCAGCCTGCACACTGCCTGGCCTCAGGAGATGCCTCTGCAGCCACGCATTATCTTTCAGTAAAGATAATGTTTTGTGTATAATTTTTTTCAAGTGTCTTAGAAGATCCTGTCCTCTCACTTTGTCAGATTGTTTCATCCTTGGATGGTGTAGATTGTTCTCAAAGTGCCCGTAATCATCACAGAAGCCATGAAGCAACCATAGCAGTAGCCGAGGAAAAAAGTAAACCCACCTCCCACCCAGACCTTGACTTCTGCATCCTCTCCTGTGACCATCTACTTGCCCCAGGCCAGGTCCAAACAGCCTAGGGACCCTAGTTCTGTAGCCTTGGGCAAGTCACTTAGCCTTTCAAGCCTCATTTTCTTTTCTAAACAGAGAGTAATAGCATATGCTTCCTGGGGGTGGTGATTCTTTGGGATTGAGCATGGTCAGTCTAGGCTCAAGCCTAGGATATTCCCAAGAATAGCAGCTGAGATCAGCTTTGGAGAAATTCAG
Organism: Aplodontia rufa; assembly: GCA_004027875.1. Classification (NCBI taxonomy): domain Eukaryota; kingdom Metazoa; phylum Chordata; class Mammalia; order Rodentia; family Aplodontiidae; genus Aplodontia; species Aplodontia rufa. The sequence goes on from PVKS010001733.1 coordinate 16,987, forward strand.
CAGTTTCTGATTTCAAGGTAGAATAAAAGTGCTTGGTGGCACACAACCATAATCCCAGCAGCTCAAGAAGTTGAGGTAGAAGGATTGCAAGTTCAAAATGCCAGGCTCAGGGTCTGGACCAGTGGCTCAGCGGTTGAAGTACTTGCCTGGCATGTGCAAGGACTGAGGTTCAAATCCCAGACCACATAGTCTAGATGTTGGAGAAACAAAGGCCAAACGAAAAAAATAAAATTGATTCTCTCTTTCTTTCTCTCTCTCTCTCTTTTCCTCTCTTTAAAAAAAAACAGCCAGCCTCAGCAACTTAGTCAACTTAGTGTGGCCCTAGCAATTTAGCGAGACCGTGTCTCAAAATTTAAACTCAAAATTTAAATAATAAATAAGAAGGACTAGGGTTGTGGCTCAATGGTGGAGCACCCTGGGTTCAATCCATGATACAAAAAAAAAAAAAAAAAAACAGCCTTTGCACAGGAATCAGAGCTGAAAAAAGATGAAGCCTGTGGTGCTGAGGTACCATGATGGCAGACTGGTGAGTGTCATGGGTCCAGAGGACCAAGGAACACTAGAGTGTCAGAGGAAAGACCAGTGCCCGGTCATTATGGGCTTCTTTGTGGGAATGTGTTTCAGTCCTGGGTGAGAAAGAGCAATGCAGTTTGCAGTTAGTGTTTAAAAGTGAAGACCCTAGAGCCAGATGCTTAAGCTCAGTCCTAACTCTGCCACCGCCTGGTTGTGTTAAGTTTTGACAGCAACTTGACCACTCTGTGCCTCAGCGTGAAAGGGCTGCTGGAAGCATCAGGTGTGTGATCCCCGCCCCAGGTACTTATTCAGGGTACTTGGCACAGATTAAATAATACACAGGAGGGGCTGGAGCCGTGGCTCAGTGGCTTGAGCACCTGCCTGGCATGTGCAAGGACCTGGGTTCAAACCCCAGCACCACATACACAACTAAGTGTCAGAGAAACAAAAGCCAGATGAAAAATAAATAAAATTGATTCACTAAATACTATACAGGTATTGGCTATTACCACTGAGGAACCCAGGGTAGAGACTTTGGGAATAAAGGGAAGATGCTTCAGAGAAGATGGGGTCAGTCAAATAGGGTGGCCACTGGGCCAGGATCTGCATTCTCTGACTTCTCTCCCCCCACCCCAGATGACTTCCGGATCTTCTGTGGGGATTTGGGCAATGAGGTGAATGATGACATCTTGGCACGCGCCTTCAGCCGCTTCCCATCCTTCCTTAAGGCTAAGGTTATACGTGACAAGCGCACAGGCAAGACCAAGGGCTATGGCTTTGTCAGCTTCAAAGACCCCAGTGACTATGTGCGCGCCATGCGTGAGATGAATGGTGGGTGAGGCTTCCCCTAGGGACAGTGGGTATGGTAGGCATCTAGCCTAAGCTAGACCCCAAGCCTGACCTTGAGCCCTCACTCCCCACAGGGAAATATGTGGGCTCACGCCCCATCAAGCTTCGCAAGAGCATGTGGAAGGACCGGAACCTCGACGTTGTCCGCAAGAAGCAGAAGGAAAAGAAGAAGTTGGGCCTGAGATAGGGTCTGTGGCTGAGCACCCGTTCCCACCTGGCCGGGCGCTGGCTCCTCCCCACAGTTGTCTTTGAAAAATCCCCAACAATCCACCCACCTGCCCCAAAACCAGTTTCAATAAATTTATGTTTATTTCCATCCTTGACTCAGCTTGAAAGAACTCTGTGGGTAGAGGGCCTTTTACCCCACCTGAGAATGTAAGTAGCCTTGAAGGTTTACCCAAGCAGAATATCCAAATGGGCTTTTTTTTTTTTTTTTTTTTTAAAGAAAGAGGGGACAGTGAGACAAAGAATCAATTTTTTTTATTTAGTTTTTCACATAGCTTTCACTGCTCTGAGACTTTGTTGTGTACATGGTGCTGGGATTTGAACTCGCATACTTGCGCATGCCAGGCAAGTGCCGTAACCGCTGAGCAACCACCACTCCAGTCCCCCAAATGGGCATTTTTGAGCCCCTACTATGTGCCCATTCTCTCTACTTAAAAACACTTAAGTGTTTACTGAGTGCTGCCCATTCCAGAGGAGATAAGGAGGCTTTAGGAAGGGGACAGCCAAACTATGGATCAGATTTCAGTGTCCCCACACCAGCCTGTGTTGTCAGCTCCACAGTAGGGGTCTCCTAGGCCCTGCCCTTCTGGAGCTCACAGCCTTTAGGCTTTAATGCAGTCAGCAAACTCCTCCGGGAAGGCCTGGATGATGCTCAGTGATGACAAACTGTCCTAAGCCCTGCTTCCTTAGAGTTTATGGTCCACTGTCAAGGGTGTTACCCACGCCAGACAGTGGGAGCTCAGACTGGTCGGGGTGTGGAGGGGGAGCCCTGGTTGGTTATGGGGGGGCTACAGCAGGCTGCCTAAAGGAGCTGTCCACTCTGAAACACTAATTTTCTTCCTGCCCTTCTTACCCTCCGGATCTCTTTGTAGTTTCTTCACTCTGCCAAACACTAGACAACATGTCTTATGTGGATCTGCCTCAGTGTCCCCATTTCTTGTCTTTAAATGTCTTGAAATACCTGTCTCTGGGTCTTTTCCAGCCCACCCTGTTTCCATGCAGGACATTGAACAGTAGGCTGACTTACGCTTTACCCTAAAGGCAGCAGAGAGCCCAAAAAGCTGGGACAAAGTTCAGGCAGCAAGCAAGGGGCCGGCATCACAGATTATCACTTTAGAAAGTCATGAGACATCACTGAGCAGTGGAAGTCTGATTCTAGAGAGCTTGCAGGTTGGGAGTATGGGGAAGGAATGAAGGTCTCCCAAAGATGCAGCTATCAGAACGGTGGACAAGGGGAAAGTTGGGTGGGGGAGGCATCCGCAGTGGGGCACTTGGGTTTGGAGATATGGGACAATAAAAAGGCCACTCTGGAAGGAGATCACCCAGGAGCGGTATCAAATTTCTTCTGTTCCAGTCTTCCCTCCCATACTGCCTCCTTTCTGACGTCATATTTTCCAGTCTGGTCAGAGGGGTGAGGGCCTCCCTCCCTGGCAGGAAGTGCCCTTCAGCCCCCTGCCACCTGGGCAGGACCTCCCAGCTCCAGAACCCTGGAACTCCCTACCCACATCACTAGCCCTTCCTGTCCCCGACCCTCATGCTCACTGCAACCTTTGTGGCAAAGGAGGACATGGAAAGAGAATGATTCCAGAAAGAAGTGTTGTTAAAGTGCACGGGAGTTTTGCTGAGGAAAGGGAGAGAGGAGGAGCAGGCAGAGATACTGAAATTAGGGGGAGGTCCGGGATCTCAGGCAGTGATGAAAACTATCAGACAGTGCAGTGGGAAGGGAGGTGGGGAGAAAGACAGAGATGGAGAAGAGGGGAACGCTCAGAGAAGGGAGGGAGCAGGACTTGTCTGGAGAGACTGGGTGACAAGCCTTCACTGGAGTGAGTATTGGTGCAAGAGGGACCCAGAGGTCAGGACACCAATCAAAGGAGAAACAGACATGGAGGGCATGGAGATAGACACATATAGACAAGAAAGAGGCCAGCTTCAGGGAGGGGAGGCCAGGACTCCCTTCAGATTCATGGATCCAGTGGGGGAACCAGTGATGCCCCAGGGCTCAGAGCTTGTTCTCACTGGGTTCCAATCCCAGCTCCAAGTGACTCTCCCTCTTGAGGTTCAGTTTCCCTTCTGTAAAATAGAAAAACAGTGCTCTTCCCCCACCCCTACCTCCAGAATGACAAATAGTTAATGATGGAGCTGAATGAATATTGGTAACTGCCCATATTAAAAAAAGAGTATTTTTAGTGGTGAACATTTACTTATTTGTAAGGAGGTTGAGCACAAGCTCAGCATCTAAGCCAATTTACCTGAGCTAAGGGTTGCCAGACAGCAAATAAAAATATGGAGCACCTAATTAACTGAATTGCAGATAAAAAATTTTAGTATAGGTATGTGTCAAAATTGCATGTATGAAAAAAATTAAAAAAAATTGCATGTATGAATACATGTTTATGTGTATGAATATTTTGGGGTTTTTAAATTTTTTCATTTAAAGCAAGTTACAAACATAGCACTTCATCCCGAAATAGCAGTGTTCATTTCTTAGTAGAGAGAGCTTTCATAAAATACCATCATCACATCTAATAATTCCACAATATCTCATTCGACTCACACTCAAATTTTTCCAGTTGTTCCAAACTTACAGTATGAAGTACAGGTGCTCTGGAGAGAGATATAGAGGGCTGTCTGCCTCAACTCCCTCCTTCATAAAATGGGGATGAACAGTATCTACCTCATAAAATGAGCCTTCTTTGAATGAAGGACTACTGCACATGGCTCACTGGCTTATAACAACAGACCCTCATCTAACATTAGCTATTGTTTATTACTAGTGTTATAGTCCATATTTTTGATGCTATTATTCTCATGATTGACACCTCAGAAGCAGCTCCAGGACTCCCTCCCCAGCTGAGCCTAGTGGGGAATTTAGGTCTGCCTCCTTCCATCCCACCCCAACCCGCCTTCACCCTGCCAATTGTGACGTTGACTGACGCTGGGGAGAGGTGGTATCTGGCCGGAAATCCCTCTTCCTGTTGCAGATAAGCCAGACGCAGCTCTGCTGACCCCAGATCCTCCTCCCCCACCACCTCCCTCCCATGTCACTGGATCAAATCCCCAAATAGAAGAACCTATCCACCAAGCCTCCTGCCCTGCCCTCATCACCCCATAAACACCCCTCAGCCCCCAACTGCATCTTGCCCAGCCTGCTGTCCCCCAAAACCCTCATCCAAACCCAAAACATCCACCCTGGCAATCAAACAGCTCCAGAGCCTGGAGGCTGGGGGGTGTCATTCAGCCCCGCCCCAGCCCCTGCAACCTGACCCAAGCTGCGACCCCTTGCTCTGACGTCTCGGAAAATTTCCCCCTGCCCAGGCTCCCGGGGGAGGGGGTGCATAGTATGAAATGGGGCTGAGACCCCTGGCTGCAGGCAGAGGAACCCACCAGAGGTGAGCTATGAACTGGGGACTGAATGAATGCCTGGGAGTCTGAGTCAGGAAAGAACTGGGGGTTAGACTCCAAAGAAGTTGAGGGCTTGGATTCCTGGACATGAGTGAGGAAAAGGACTAAGTCCCCTCACTCCTCCTTTGAGAGAAAAGGGGACAGAAAGACAAGATTCCAGGTTTCTGTAGAAGGAGGGAACTAAAGCTGGATTCCTGGGTCTGAGGGAAGCAAGGGCTGGGGCCCAGACTCTGGGGTCTCTAAGGATCATCCATTGCCCATTGGACTTTTGCTTACCCAGAATATTCAGAAGAGCACCCATGGACTTGTGGAACGGGGATGAAGCATCAGCACAGGAAGTGCCTCCAGGGAACGGGCTCTCCGGGTTGGGTAGGCTGCCGGGACTTAGTATGTGGCCACTGTATGTGGGGAGGGAACTGAGGAATGGGGGTGCTTCTGTTGCCCCTGACCCTACCTTAACATCCTTATTGTCTGCAGAAGGAGCTGAATTTGGCTTCTACTTCCCTGAACTGGCACTCCAAGGGGAAACACCCGTAGCCGCAACAGAGACAGGCTGGAAAGGTTCTCCCTGGGTTCTGGAGAAAAAGGGGAGGGCTGGGCTCCTGCATCCAAGGGAAGGGGTAGGGGGCATTCCTAGACTCCTGAGTATAAAGAGAGGGTCCTGAGTCCTGAATGAAAAACTCACAACTCCTGACACATAAAGACCAGCGGGTGGGTGGCTGAGGAGTCCCTGCTTCCACCCTTTCCTAAACTCAGCTGTGATCTTTTCCCTCCCAGGATTCCCAGAGCTGGACTGGAGCCCCTCCTTACCACATGCAGAACCTTCATGGGAGGCAGGTGAGTGTATGCAGAGGGGCTGTGGGAGAAGGGAACTGGGGTGCTGAGGCACCTGCCTGGAGGTTTAGACCCCCCATCCCCACTCCCACCCCAATCTTTGCTGCGAACCGGGCTGGGACTGGAGACACCTGAATCCTGGAGGTGGCATAGCTGAGATCTGGGAGCCCTGGATGGAGGCACCAGGATTGAAAGCTTAGACTGCTGGAACTCCCAAGGGGCCCGGGGACCAGGACACCTGGGCTTCTCTCACTTGGGTTCTGTTCCTGTTCTCAGAGCCAGGTCTTCAGGGGCTTGCTTGGTCAGGAGGCTGGGCAGACCTGCCCTGCACCAATTTGGACCCTTGGAGCCACTCCGCGATCCCGGCTGCTCCTGGCCCTGGTCCTGCCAGCTTCGGTGGTTCTGAAGGGGCAATGGGCCAGAACTGTGACACCTCGTGGTCTCATGTCCAGGCTGTCAGAAACACCATCAACTGGGACTGTTCTATCGACTCCCACGGTGCCACCTACTGGGGCAATGGCCTTGGCGGGAAACCTCCCACGGACTGCACCATTTCGTGGGGTGGGCCTGTGGGTTCGAACTGTACCACCTCGTGGAATCCGGAGCTGCATACAGATTGCAACATCTCTTCGAAGGGCTACCAGGGTTCAGCTGTCACCACTTGCTCCGAAAAAAGCCAGCAGTCAGACCATGACACCTTGGCTCGTTACCCCAAAACTAACCACCGAGGTGAGAGGTCCTGGCAGACTGCCCATGTAGCAAAGCCAGAGCAATGTGGCGGTGCCTAAGCACCAAGGGGGCGGGCGGGACCCGGGACACTGGCAGTGAGGTGAGGGGTTTAGGTCCTCAAGGACTCGAAGCGGGGGGGGGGGGGGGGAGAGACGACCAAAACTCTGGGATCCTTCCAGGCACCAAGGGGACGAGGATCCAGGCTCTTGGATTATGTGAGGGGAAAGATATGAGGGTTTGGACGCCTGAATTTCCGAGATGGAGAGGCCAAAACTCCTAAATCTCCTAGATAGGGGCTCTGGACCCCTGGGTCCCTTAGACTGACACTCTAGGGTTCCTTATAGGGAGGGATGTGAACACATGGATCCCCAGGAGCGGGGGACCTGGACTCCTGTTGGAGTCCCAAGTTAGGAGGACCTGGACCTTTGAGACGTCGGAGGGAGTCCTGAGTCCTAGCTGGTCCAAGTGTCGTGGTCTGGGGCTGGAAAGTCTGAGTGTCTACCTGCCTCGCCTTTCAGGTCCCATTCAGCTGTGGCAGTTCCTCCTGGAGCTGCTCCACGACCAGGCGCGTAGCAGCTGCATCCGCTGGACAGGCAACAGCCGCGAATTCCAGCTGTGCGACCCCAAGGAGGTGGGGCAGCTCCCCTAGCCCGCCAAATCCCGCCGGGTCATCTCTAATCCAACTCAGTCCCGTCATTCGCGTAGCCTAATCCTTTGCTCAGCTCCCACCTCCGCCCTCTCCAGACCGGGTTTAAAACGAGTCCGGGTTCAACTTCAACCAACCCCACTCACTCCGTCTGGGCGGTGCCTGACCCGCGTCCAGACCAGCAGAGCCCCGCCCCCAAGTCCGCTCCGCCCACCCCTTCTCGGCCCCGCCACACCTGTCCGCAACTAAACCCCGCCTCGGCCCTAGGTGGCGCGTCTGTGGGGAGAGCGCAAGAGGAAGCCCGGCATGAATTACGAGAAGCTGAGTCGAGGTCTACGCTACTACTACCGCCGCGACATCGTGCGCAAGAGCGGTGGGCGCAAGTACACCTACCGCTTCGGAGGCCGAGTGCCCGGGCTCGCCTGTCGGGACTGCTCGGCGGACGGTCAGGGAACGGACACTCAATAAAAACACCCTTTCCAACCTTGTCGCGGTGCCTGTTTGCATCCTTCCCACCGACACTGACCAGAGCCGCCAGAGAGCCGAAGAGTGCACCCCCATATTTAGGAGTTTGACTTCTCCACCTTGGAGACTCAAGCGTCCGGATCCTCATCTCACATAATCTAGAAGCCTGGGCCCTCGTCCCTTTGGTCCCTAAATTACCAGTGTCTTGGTATTCCCCTCCCAGAGGACTCAAGAGTGGGGGCCACCCCCACCCCTTTAGAGAACGCTTAGTAACTAAGCCCTGCCCACTCCAAGACCCCGCCCCCTTAGGCACCACGGCCCCGCCTTGCGGCTGCACCTTAGCTCCTCCTACACCTCTCACCTCAGCGATTAGTTTTGGGGTAAAGAGCCACCGAGTTCTCAGGGTGCAGAATCCCACGACACAACTGTGAAACCTTGGGAATCAGACCCTTAGAGAGCCAGCTGTGTTCCCACCCTGTGATAGGCCATACAAAGGAATTCAACCCAGTGTTCATAAGGCCTACTGTGTGCCTGCCAAGTGCAGGGACTTTTAAAAGAATCAGACCAGCTAAGACTTGGATATTGTTTGTTCCCCCAAATTTAAGTGGGAATTTAATTCCCAAAGTCTTATGTTAATGGCATTTAGAGGGTAGGAACAGGGGCTGGAGAGGTGGCTGGGGGGTTACGGCGCTTTCCTGGCAAGCAGGAGGATGCGAGTTCAAACCCTAGCATCAGGTACACAACAAAGTGCCAGAGGAAGGAAGGCCAAATGAAAAACAAAATAAAATTGATGTTCTCTCTTTCTCTCTCTCTCTCACTGTCCCTCTCTCTTAAAAAAAAAAAAAAGAGGGAAGGAACAATCTATGGTGTTTGGGAAGTGATTAGATAAGGTCGTTGGGGCAGAACCCCATGATTGAATCCTGTGACTTTGTGAGGAAAGGGAGACACAGATGGTGTCCCCTGTCTATGAAGCCAGCAACAGGAGGATTGCACATTTGACGCCAGCCTGGGCAACTAGCAAGACCGTGTCTCAGAAAAAAATAAAAAGGGTTGAAGATTTAGCTTAATGGTAGAGTGCCCCAGGTCCAATGCCCAGTATCACAAAATAAAATAAAACATCTGCCACCAAGAAGGCCATCCATCATAAAATGATATTGTCAATGGAAAGCTCTGGCCAGAGACTAAGCTATGCTGTTTGGATATTGTACCTCTAGAATGACAAGCCAAAATAAACCTCATTTCTTCATAAGGTAGCCTACCTCAGGTATTTCCTTATAGTAATGAAAATCTGATTAACACAAGACACAATTCTAAAAGTTCATCTGCTATGTCCCCTTGAAGATAAGACTCAAACTACAAAAGGTGCTTACTTAGTGCCTTCCCAGTGAGAGGGATCTTCAAGGAATGAGACCAAAGGCTTGGCTCCCCCAGCACCGTGGGTACTGTTTCTCTACTCCAAAGTGAAGGGCAGAGAACTAAGATCGAGACCCTAAAGAAAGCCTACTGGGAATTTACTGAGAGCCTACCCACTTCTGGGAACCACTGTGTCCCTATAAAGAAAATATTATATGGTCCTCATGAGGGTGATGGTGGAGATACACCAGTGATGGAGACAGCTTCGGGGTCTCCACTCTGGGAGCTCACAGTGCAGATCCATCTCCAGATAGGGACATACCAGAACGGTCAGGGCTGGGATGAAGAACTCCAGAGGATTAAAGGAGCCCAAAAGAAGGAACCCTGACCTAGCCCAGGAGGAGAGTCAGGGAAACTTGTCCCCAGGGTGCTGGATAGCCATGGAGGGGTTTAAGCAGGTGAGGGTTTTGGGTTTGGGGAAGATTATATTGAAGAGGAAGGATGAAGCATGTAACTAGTAATTCCACAAATAATTACATTGTTAATGGACACAGAATAAGAGACTCTTGCTCCAGTTAGGAAGCTTCAGGGGCCAGATTAAGGGGAAGGAGGCAAAGAATTCTCTTAAATAGCTCCTTCTACTTGTCCTTATCTGTCCCCCTCATTCATTCATTAAAAAATATTTATAGAGCACCTGCTAAGTGTCCGGCACTATTTTAAATGGAGTGGCGAATAAGTCAGACAAAACCACTCCTTTATGACATTTCTATTCTATTGAGAGAGAAAGAAGAGGTAAACACAATTTAAAAGGAAGGGTTTGGCCAGCCGTGGTGGTACACAACTGTAATTCCAGTGGCTCGGGAGGCTGAGGCAGGAGGATTGTTGCAAGTTCAAGGCCAGCAAGACCCTGTTTCAAAATAAAGCATAAAAAAAACTGGGAAATATGGCTTAGTGGTTAAGTGCCCCTTGGTTCAATTCCTGGTATAAATAATAAATACATAAATAAATGGGTATGGCATGTGAGAAGATAAGAGCTGTGAGTAGGGCAGGAGGATAGAGACCCAGAGGATGGCGATTTCAAATAGTTGGTCTGAGAAGGACTCACTTAGATGGTGACATCTGAGCAAAGACCTGAAGAAAGGGTGAGAGGGCGCCATCTACAGGAAGAGCGTTGCAAGCACAAATGCAAAGGCACTTCAGGGGAAGCCAGACCTCACAGCCAAGGACCAGCTAGAAGATTGGCGTGTCAGGAGTGGTGAACACAAGGAACAGAGAGGGAGGAAATGAAGGTGTAAAGGGACCAGATTGCATAGGTCATGTGTAAGGACTTTGGCTTTAGATTCAGAGTCAGATCAAAGCTGGGGTGGGTGAAGTTCTGGACTGAGGAAAGGACTCCATCTGACAGAGATGTTAACAGCATTCCTTTGGCTGAGTGGGAATCCTAAAAAGGAAGCCAGGGGCCAGGGAGTGGGCTACTATAATAGTCCAGGCTGGAGGAGATCTTAGTTTGAACTACATGTTGCAGAGGAAGATTCTGGGTATAGTTTTAAGGCAGAAGCAAAAGATATATATATATATATATATATATATATATATATATTTTTTTTTTTTTTTTTTTTTTTTAACCAGGGATTGAACCCAGGGGCACTTAACCTCTGAAACACATCCCCAGCCTGCCTGTCTGTCTTTCTTTCTTATTATTATAATTTTTATTTTTTCACCAGACAGGGTCTTGCTAAGTTGCTCAAGGCCTCACCAAGTCGCTGAGGTTGGCTTTGAATTTGGGATCCTCCTGCTTCAGCCCCCAGTATTCTGGGGATTACAGGTGTGCGCCACCACTCCTGACACAATAGGATTTCTTTTTTTTTTTTTTTTTTAAGAGAGAAACAACTTTATTTCGTTTTTCACATGGCTTTAGTTGCTTCAACACTTGGTTGCGTACATGGTGCTGGGGTTTGACCCCGGGTCCTCGTGCTTGCCAGGCAAGCGCTGAAACCGCTGAGCCACCACTCCAGCCCACAATAGGATTTCTTGATACATCAATTACACAGTGTGAAACAAAGATAGGAGCTAAGGACAACCTCATGACCAGAAAAAGAGTTGTCATTTTCCCAATAAAATAATTTCTTGGGGGTAAGGCCGTGGCTCGGGGGTTACAGCGCTTGCCTGGCATGCATGAGAACACGGGTTCAAACCCCAGCACCACGTACACAACCAAGTGTCAGGGCAACGAAAGCCACATGAAAACATCTAATTAAAATTGATTCTTTCTCTCACTGTCCGTCTGTTTTTAAAAAACAAACAAACAAAAAAAAACCCTGCCAGATCCTTCATAGTTCCTTTTCCCCCTATGATGCAAGACTGGTTTATGAGCTCTCAGCCATCGAAATCTGTTAAATTGTGCTTTATTTTAGATTTGAGGAAAGACATTAATGAACAGGGAGGTGGCGTCTGGGCATTCCTCATACTGTGACTTGTGATACTGGGGGCGAGAGTGGTTCATTTTCAATTCCCTAACAACTAATCCGGTAATGATTAAGAGGCTAGGGATTTTTTTTCTTCAGCGATGTTTTCTCAACCCTTATAAAGTGCCAGTAAATATCTCTGGCATAAATAAAGGTACTCTTGCTAGGACCCGTCCCCCTGCGTCCACTCTCCAGGGGTCCAGGGGTAGAACGCCTTTCCCGGGAAAATGTAGAGAGTGAAGAAAATCTGCAACCCGGAGTCTGGAGCCTTAACTAGGCAGTGCCGAGAAAGCTCACGATTGGGCAGGCAGCGATGATGAATGGGTATTCAGTCCAATAGGAGGTCGAAATTCTCTTGTGGGCGTGGCCTGGCTTCGGAAGCCGCCTCCCTGGGGCGCTCTAGCCGCTCTCAAAACTCCCTTGTTCTCCGTTTCTCCCGGCTTCCGGCCAGTCTTAATTCCGCTTCCTGTCTGACACTGGCGTCTTTGCTAAGGGTCACATTGAGCTACGCGGTGCTGCAGGGGCGTCTTTAGGTGAGTGTGGAGGGCTCGGGAACCTGGGACCCCAGCCCAGCGGGCTGAGGAACCCGACCCCAGCCAGCTTCCCCGAGATCGGGATGAAGCTTCGGTTCCGCGGAGGCCGCCGGCCCTTAACACCGGGGTCCTGTTGTTCTAATGGTAATAGCTAACGATTATAGTTCTTCCTTAATACCAGGCAATTTATATTAACTCGTTTACTCCCACGTCCAGTCCTGTGAGGTAGGTCCTGAGATTGTCCACTTTGACAGAGGAAACCGGCTCAGAGGCTACTCCGCTGAAGCTGTGCAGTGGTCAGGGTTCTTTGAACCCAGTCATTGGGACTGCGGTGCTTTAACCACAAGTGCACAGGCGTGGCCTCCCACGGTGTTTCCTCCCTCCTCCCTCTTGGAGGTTGGGAGGGCCGCAACATTTTCGATCCACCCTCATCCTTATATTAAAGGTTGAGATTCGCACAAAACTGCGCCCGCAACAGAGCCTGTGTCCAAGGGGCTGGTGTCTTACATCCCCCCCCCCACTACCCTCAGGTCTACCCAAAGACTGTTCTAGTACCCCAGACGTCCGCCACTACTTTCGGTGGCTTGAATTTGACCCTGGCCTGTGCACCTGTATGTGGCGCCATGCCTCCTCGAATTCTCTGGATCATAGGCACTCTCCACAAGAAAACTGTGTGTCACCTCCTTAGAGGTGATAAATCAAAGATTTATCGACAGAGTTGATAGAATTCAAGGAAAGCCAGTACTTGAATGGGTGATGGTGTGGGGGAAATTGCATCCTTAGTTTTATTAACCTCTCATTGAAATGTAATATCTCCTTTAGTTAGGTATGGAGGGAGCAACTTCAGTAATATTAGCAGCTGTAACTTTCTAGGGTTCAAAATCACAGATAGTCTTTTTGGGAGCTGGTAGGGGAGGGTATTGAGGATTGAATCCAGAATCCAGGGGTGCTTTACCACTGAGCTACATCGCCTTTTTTTTTTGGTCCTCTTTTTGAATCAATATCTTCCTAGATTGCCCAGGCTGGCCTCTCAAACTTGCTGTACTCCTGCCTCAGTCTTCAGAGTGGCTGGGATTACAGGCATATGGTGCACCTCGCCTCTTAGCAATCATAAATATATATCTTGTCATTGTTGCAAATGTCACAATATCATTTTCACTCATTTCTTCAAAATTGTAGAATTTAGCAAATTCTCAGATTTAACTGGTTTTGTCATCCTTTGCAATTTTTAAATCCATTTAAATGTACTGAGAAAGAGGCTTATGGAGTTCATCAGCCTCCTAAGGAGTTTGTGGCACCAAAAAGATTCAGAGAACTTTTGCAGTGTAGGTTATGCCAGTGATTGAGACAATCCTACCACTTGTTTGCTATATGACCTTGGGAAGACACTTATACACCCTGTCCCTTCTTTGTGTGAGCAACAGGAATAGAAATAATTTCTGCCTTTTTTGGAGGGCAGGGAGTACTGGGGATTGAACCCAGGGGTGCTTTACCATTGAGCCACATCCCAGGCCTTGTTCTTTTGAGACAGGGTCTCGTTGAGTTGTGGAGGCAGGCCTTGAATTTGTGATCCTCCTGCCTCACCCTCCCAAGTTGTTGAGATTACAGGTGTGCACCACTGTGCCTGGCCCTGCATTTTAGAATGACTATAAAATTAAAGCATGTAGTACAGAACCTAGCATTTAGTAAGCACTCAGTGAATGTCAGCTAGTATTACTTTTGGACCAGGCCCATATATATGCTGACTTCCACATTTATATATATATGGATTTGCCCTACTCTTCATCCCTGTGTATGTATGTTGAAAGGAAGGAGGTGATAATTTGTTCGCACCCAATCCATTCTTCTGTGTCTGGGTCTTCTCCCTTGGCCCTGGTGGCTTGTTGTCATCCCCATGCTCAGGCCCCTCAGACCCCTGCCAATACCCACTCCCTGTGCCTCCAGGAGTCAGCATCATGGCAGAAGACATCAAGACCAAAATTAAGAACTACAAGACTGCCCCTTTTGACAGCCGCTTCCCCAACCAGAACCAGACCAGGAACTGCTGGCAGAACTACCTGGGTAAGCAGGGCATGGGGGTGGGGGGGGATACAGCCCTTCCCCCGTCCTGCAAGTCACCTTTTGCTTTCTCTGATGGAACCCATGCATCCTACCCTCAGCCATTTTTTCTGGACACTTATTTCAAAAGAGCCCATGTCCCTCATCACCATCAGGATGTGGGCCAGGGTTACACATTTTGGTTTCTATAACAATTTCTTTATTAAAGGGTCATGTGTATGAATGTGTGTGCACGTGATATAACATGCAGGAAATAAATAAAACGTGTACAGCTAAATGAATCATTCTAAAGTGAACCCTGTGCTGCCAAAATGCACATAGAAAATAGATACTGACAGCATGCTGGTTCCCTCTCCCACCGCTCACTCCCCACTAGAGATGTGACCCCTCCAACCTCAGATAATCACACTTTTATTTTGCCATCACATTGAGGTTTGCCTCTTTAAAATCACTTCATGAATACTATGTCTTTGTGTTTGGATTTTTTTCATTAACAGTTCTTCCGATTCAACTATGCTGTGGCATGTGGTTTTCTCGTTTTCTTTTTAAAGAGAGAGAGGATTTTATTTAGTTTTTCATGTGGCTTTCGTTGCTCAGACACTTCGTTGTGTATGTGATGCTGGGGTTCAAACCCATGGACTCACGCATGCAAGGCAAGCGCCGTAACCGCTGAGCCACCACTCCAGCTCAGTTTTCTCATTTTGATTGCTGTATAGTTTGCCACAATTTATTCTGTTCATGGGTATTTGTGTGGTTTCTATTTTGGAGTTCTTATAAATGTTGCTGCTGTAAACTTTTTTTTTTTTTTTTTTTGGTACCAGGAGGGTTTGAACCCAGGGATGCTTAACCACTGAACCACATCCCAGTCCTTTTTATGTGTGTGGAGACAGCGCCTTGCTAAGTTGCGGAGGCTAGCTTTGAACTTGCAATCCTCCAGTCCCAGCCTCTTGAGCCACTGGGATTACAGGCGTGCACAGCCGTGCCTGGCTTGTAAACATTCTTATAAATGTTATTTTGTGTTCATGTATATGCTTTTCTCTCCAGGGAATGTACCCAAGAATAGGACACCTGAAGCAATTTTTGTTTTTGTTTTTTGTTTTGTTTTTTAGGAAAGCAAGGAAATTTATTCAGGAATGCAAGGAATAGAGCAGGATACCCACTCAAAGGGAGAAGGAGTGGGGGTGTGGAGCAATTCTTTTTCTAATTAATTGCTGCTTTTTCTTTTTTTTAAATCCCCCTCATGTTTGTAACGCCCTTCATGTTGTGACTCCAGAATTTTCAAATTAAATAGCAGTTCTCTAGGGTCACAAAATCATTTTAGTGACGTGTGCCTAGCCCTTTTCAGTACACTTGTCCATTTGTGATTCTGTGTGTGTGTAAATGTGTGTGTAGTGGTCATACAGTGAAAAGGTATTTTTGAATTTCATTATGTTGTGCCTAGCGCTTTTCAGTACACTTGTCCATTTGTGATTCTGTGTGTGTAAATGTGTGTGTAGTGGTCATACAGAGAAAAGGTATTTTTGAATTTCATTATGTTACACCCCTTGGTCTGGGCTGACCCTGATCCCCTTTCTTTACAGACTTCCACCGCTGCGAGAAGGCGATGACCGCGAAAGGGGGTGATGTCTCTGTGTGTGAGTGGTACCGACGTGTGTACAAGTCCCTCTGCCCCATATCCTGGGTATGTGCCTCCCACTGGGGCCCTGAGGATGTTGGGGGGAACTTAGAAGAAGGGGATGTTGGTGACTTGGTGGGAGCTCATCTCTGAGGGGCAGCGGAGGACAAGGCATCACACTATCCATGGGGCACCTTGCCTTTTCTCCAGTCTAGAGTTGTCTTCTTATCACTTCAGCCTCAATCAGTCCTGATCCTTAGCCAAGGCAACCAGGGCCATGTTGCTAGATCAAGTTCAGCCATGCACCCTTCAAATACACCATGTGGTCCTGTCTTTTTTTTAGTATGAACATTTTTAAATTGTACATTAAAGTAAAAATAACTCAGTCATTTCAAATATATCCCTCTCCCAAATTCTGAATAGTTACCAAGATTTTTCCACATTTTTTCATATATTCCTTTTCTTTCTTTGCTGAAGTATTGTAGAGCAAATCTCAGGTTATTTCATCCATACCTACTTCAATAGGAGTCTCCAAAGAATAAGGACACAGTAAGGCAGTTCTAGCACGTTTGATGAGATCTTCTGTCAGTATTTTAATACTCTTTGCCAGGCTCCATTTTTTTATATGAAGACTATATTCAACATTACTCTGTTTCATCAAATCAAAGGACCCCATTGACTTTGACACACTGAGAGTGTCAAATTGCTGAAAATAAATAAATCATGCACATTTCAGATATAAGTGAAAAACCCATGTGTCTTAGAATCCCCATGTGATATTATTATTGAAAATAATAGTGCTCATTTAAAAAGACAAGCAAGTTGGAGCAGTGTTGTAAAATAAAAAGTAGAAGCCCCTTATACTCCCCAGTCTCCCTTCCCTGAGGTAACTGCTGTTAAACGATTCCTGTTTTTCTTCTGTATAAATTTATCATACGTAATAAGCTTGTGGGATTTTCTGTATATGAATGGTTTTTACTGTATATCTGTGGCTTGCTTTGGCATATATCAGTATGTCTTGGAACCTTTTATTGTGACAATGCATAAAGATCTGCTTTATTTGTTTTAATAACTTATAGATGGGTTTTATGTAACTGGTTCCTTTTTGATGCATAGTATTTTGTAGTTTTCAGTATTTTAAGCATCCTGGACCTACAGTCTTCGGGGCTTATTTCCCTAGAGCAAAATTCCTTCAGGACATTATTTTCCTCACCTGGTTTTCCTCACATCTCAAGACCATACTGTCTTTGAGTACTCTGAACCCTAAGAGTTCTTCCTGGGCGATCTTGGATAACGTAATGTTGTGATTCCAAAATATCCCTCATCCAGCATCAGGGCATGGGTTCAGTGCATGCTGGCCAGGGTCCCAGGAAGCATGTTTTCTGGTCCTTGTGTTGCCTCACCCCCTAGCCTCCAGGCCGGTGGGCCTGCCCTCACACGGAGAGCATCAGGTTGTATGGTTTCTCCAGGCGCCCCTTCTGTCTGCCCCATTAGGGCTGGGCGTAAATGCATTCTGCATGGGACCCTTTATGCCCAGCAGCCCTGGCTTCTTTAGTCCATAAACTTGATGTAAATGAAAATAAATGTTTGTGAAAACACAAAATCATAAAAAAAACTAAAGGGGCAGAAAAATATTTCTTCCTCTTCCTGATTTGGCTGATAATATTGTAGCACCTTCCAGGTTTGGTTTTGTTTTTTTGTGGTGCTGAGAATCAAACACAGGACCTTGCATAGGCTAGGCAAGTGCCATACCACTGAGTTAGTCTCTCTTTTAACCCTTCCGAAGCCCCCTAGCAATTGAGCGTGTGCTTTTCTGTGTATTAGTGTGTGGATGTGTTTATATATGTTTATATTTATGGAAATACTAGATGCTGTTTGCACTTTTTTAACTTGAAATGCATTATATGCCTGTTTTCATACCAATACAATCTGCTCCATTATTACGTAGCCATCATCTTCAATAATTAGAAAAACTTCCCTGCCCTTTTAACTGGTCTCAGTCTTTTTCCCCTATGTTTTTCTCCCCAGAGACATTGAGGTTTATTTAGGGAAGCAGAGGCATATTCCAGGGGGACCACAGACCATCTCCAGAGGAACAGACAGCAACCCGTTGGGTGTGGGGTGTTCATGTTCACCAAGGAGTGGTTGCTAGAGGCTGGACTAGAGGTGGAGTCAGGACGGTGCTACACAGTTTTGGGCTAATTTTTCCCGCGCTGCACATTGTGCTCCTGCCACTTTGCAGGCAAGGGTGTGTGTCAAGGGCAGGAGCTGAGTCTCAGGGGTTGCAAAGGTTCATGGCTATTTCTTGCATTCAATGGTTTGGGGTAATTCCTTTGAGACTCAATATATTATCTCCCTTTATTCCCAAAGTTATGACTCATTCCCCACCCCCAGACTTAGATGCCATAATCTTAAGGGTTGGTGAGGGACAAAGATCCATCTTCTGTGGCTGCTTCAGGCTGGCAAGGGGCAAAGACCTTGACTCACCGGGGTGTAAAACCTCTGCCGGACCAATTTAATGAGGACAGAAAAGAGACTGGCCTCAGTGGTTAGGGTGAGTTAGAATCTTCACATTACGGTCATTTTAGCCATAGAACTGTGGTATTCAAAGTCCATGCTCCAAAGTTCCTCATATGAGCCATCAAGAGATGTTACGGGAAAAGAGATGCTCCAAAGTAGGGTTCAGAGAGTTCTGGAGAGAAGGGGGACTTGACTTAAACCAGCAGGGTTCTTGACACATGTGTCAGAAAAGATTTCAGCTTGTGACAGACAGTCAGTGACATAGAGGTTTATTTAGGGAAGCAGAGACACATTCAAGGGGGAATGTGAACCACCTTCAGAGGGAGAAACCACCTTTTTTCTCTATTTTAAATAATGCTTTAGTGTTCAGTTCTGTGGCAGGATGGGTTTTGCTTTGTGTTTGAATGATTTCCTTAGTTTCCTTTCTATGAAGTGAGCTTACGGGGGCAAAAGGTTATTTGCCAAAGGATCAGACCAACCATTTATTGCCTGTCTTTCTCCAGCATTTTGTGTTTTAAATGCCAATTTGAAAATTTAAAGAGGGGGGAAAAAGTATGTGAACTCTTCAGTTTAGGAATTCGAAAAGAGAGAAATCTGTGGACAATATTCAAATTGGGATGGGAGATTCAGATGAACCCCAGCCATCTTATGGCTTTTAAACAAAGCTTAAAACCAGAGACATGCTTGTTTGAACCTTGCAGTCTGGAGCAAAAGTTCCAAAAGATTATTATACCAAGTTAAATTTGGCAAAACAGCTTCTCTGGTAGCGTGTTGTTGGTTCTGTAAGTTGGTCCAGTCTCCTTTTTAGAGAGAGACAGAGGGACAGTGAGAGAGAGAATCGATTTTATTTCGTTTTTCTCTTGTTTTTTGTTGGTTTGTTTTTTAGTGAGAGAGAGAAACAAGAATCAATTTTTATTGATTTTTTTCACACAGCTTTCGTTGCTCTGAAATTAGTTGTGTACGTGGGTGCTGGGGTTTGAACCCGTGTACTGGTGCATGCCGGGCAAGCGCCATAACTGCTGAGCCACTGCTCCAGCCCCTTGTTTTGCTTTTTTTAAAGAGAGAGGGACAGTGAGAGAGAAAGAGAATCAATTTTATTGAGTTTTTCATGTGGCTTTCATTGCTCCAACACTTCGTTGTGTATGTGGTGCTGGAGTTTGAACCCACATCCTCGTGCATGCCAGACAGGCACTGTAACCACCGAGCCACCACTCCAGCTCCCGTGGTTCAGTCACTTTTGAGGTCAAATTTGGCAGACTCTTTCAAAATTAAAAAAAAAAAAATTATCCTCCTTCAATCTGCTAATTCCACATCTAGGCGTCCTACAAAAGTTTTGATATGTGAGTATCCCCATTAAAGAATTGTTCAGAATGAGGAACATTGAGAAACAGCCAAAGTTTTATAAATGATGCTACATTTATCTTGATAGCCTTCATGGAGAATTATAAATCACTTTATGTGATAGAATACAGAAGGAGCTCTAAAACGTATGTTTGTGTGTAAGTGTAAATAGGCACATTATGGGCCAGCTTCTTTGTAAGCACTTGGTCAAGTATGCTAAAGCAAATATAAGAGGTAGGTACTTTATCAGTATCCTCATTTTACAGATTTGGAAACTGAGGCCCAGAAAGATTGAATAACTTGCCTCAGGTCACACAACTAGGAAGTGATGGGTAGGGATTCGGATTCCCCCTCCATTATCTGTGTTTTTATCCTCTTTTTCTGTCTTAATATGTAAGAAAGAGCAAGAGTGGGAGTGTGTGTGTGTGAGTGTGGGTGGGTATGTTGGTAGGTGTATAAAAATGAATATGCTTATAACTGCTGTAGGAAGGTCTGCAAAAAGCAGGGAACATGGGGCTGGAGCGGTTGGAGCACTTGCCTGGCATGTTGTGCAAGAACCTGGGTTCGAACCCCAGCACCACATATACAACTAAGTGTCAGAAAAATAAAAGCCAGATGAAAAAATAAAATAGATTCTTTCTGTCTCGCTCTCCCTCTACTCCTCAATACGAGAAGCATCTAAGGAGAGTGTTGACATTTCGATATGAACCTCTCCATCAGTTTCTATGCCGTGCAATGTTTGTGTAAAGAGAGTGTTGACATTTCGATATGAGCCTCTCCATCAGTTTTTATGCCGTGCAACGTTTGTGCTCAAGGTTGGGGTTTTTCTTTGTACTCTGACACTTTTTTTTAAAGAGTTTATTTTTTCATCTGCTTTTTATTTATTTTTCCTCCACTTAGTTGTGTATGTGGTTGGTGCTGGGGTTCAAACTTGGATCCTTGCTCATACCAGGCAAGCATTCTACTGCGGAGCCATTGCTCCAGCCCCCTCTGGCACCTTTTTGAACTTGATGACACCTCTTGGAGATCTTTCATGCCAGGAGATAGATCAGCCTCATTTTAACACAGCTGCCAGATATTCCATCAAACAGCGTCAAGCGTTGGCTCTGGGGATCCTGAAGCAGGGCCCAGGCACCCTCTCAGACCTCTGAACAGTGACATCTCTCCAGGGTCATCCCTGCAGTGCGTCTGGGGTGTTTCTGCCCATTGCTCCCCTAGTGTGTTAGCTCATTCCAGGAGAGCACTTTTTGTCTTTTTGGGTTGTTGCTGTCTCCCTGGCTCCTGAAACAGTGGCTGGCACATAGCAGGTCCTTGTGGTTATTTGTTGACTGAAATATAAAGATGAGCAAAGTGGAGAAGACAACAAATCTGTTCATCTGCCTTCCCCACAGAGTGGGGAGTGACACAGACTTTCTTTCCACAGGTGTCAACCTGGGATGACCGAAGGGCAGAAGGCACATTTCCTGGGAAGATTTGAATGGGTTCCACCCCGCCTCTCCTGTCTTCTGTCCTTTTCCCAGGGTGGTAAAAGGGGACCTGGGTACTTTGTAGCTCCTACCCTGGGACCCTGAATCATGACTTAACTAATAAAAACTTATTGGAAAAGTTCAAGACTATGTGTGTATGAAAGCTGGACAGCAGAGCAAGCTGGAATGGAAGCGGTGTCCCAACCAGAAAAAGAAGCCTCAGGGTAATTAATTAAAAGCTTCAAGCCCCTATGTGTGCTAAAAGTTTATCTTTACACTTGCCCTTATTATTATGTGTATAGATTTTTAACTTTTTTGCGGTGGGGGGGGTACTGGGAATTGAATCCAGGGACGCTTTACCACTAAACTACATCACCAGTCCTTTTTATTAATAATATCTATTATATGCTTATATTTATATTATTTTTTATTTTGAGACAGGGTCTCGCTAAGTACCTTAGGGCCTCACCAAATTGCTGAGGCTAGCCTCAAATTTATAATCCAGATTGGGATTACAGGCATGTGCCATTGCACCCAGCTTACTTTTCTTGTGTATAATTTTTGAACCATATGAAAATAGTATAAATCTTACATAGTCAGTACCTAACTTTAACAGCTAACAAATAATCTCTTTCATCTCTAACTTCCCTTTTCTCCCCCTAGATCTTTTTTTTTTTTTTTTAAGAGAGAAGGACAATGAGAGAGGGAGAACAGAGAGACTCAATTTTTATTGAGTTTTTCACATGGCTTTCATTGCTCTGACACTTAGTTGTGTACGTGGTGCTGGGGTTTGAGCCCGTGTGCTTGCACATGCCAGGCAAGCGCTGGAACTGCTGACCCACCATTCCAACCCCCGCCCTATCATTTTAAAGCAAATCTTGGAAAATATGTTTTATTTAGAGCATGTCTGTATCTCTTAGAATTTTTTTTAATTTTTATTTTTTGTAGCACTGGGTATCAAACCCAGAAGCATTCTAGTAAGCTACTTCCCCACCCTTTTGATTTTTTGAGACAGGGTCTTGCTAGGTTGCCCAGGCTGGCCTTCAATTTGCATCTTGCCTCAACCTCCAGAAGCCAGGGCTACAGGCATGTGCCACCACATCCAGTGAGATACTGATCTTTAAAACAGTCACACTCCCATTATTATACCTGAGAAACTCAAAATAAATTCTTTTTTTTTTTTAATTTAAAGAGAGAGGAAAGAGAGAATCAACTTTATTTTTTCATCTGGCCTTTGTTTCTCTGATGTTTAGTTGTGTACGTGGTGCTGGGGTTTGAACCCAGGTCCTCGTGCTTGCCAGGCAAGCGCCGAAACCGCTGAGCCACTGCTCCAGCCCCCAAGATGATTCTTATATTGAGGGAAATGGTCTTAGGGAAACCCAGTAGTAGGAGCTGTAAACAGGACACTCATGCATGCATAGGGACCTGGAGGGGCTGTAGAAGCTTATGGCATGCATCGGAAATAGAAAAAAAAGAAGAAAAAAAACGAAATTTGAAACAAGACAGTAAGATCTGCAGTGAGAAGTCAAGGTACAAGGCTCCCCTGATTCCAGCTGCTCAACTCCACCCCGAGGCTGCCACCACTCTGTTTCCTGTTTTCCTCCAGATGGTCCATACATCTAGAAGCATTCATAAATATACTTAGAGTTGTATTTGATTTGATAAAGACCATGTGGCCCTCCCATTTCCTCTCTGATCTGCTTCTGTTTACCCACCAAGTTCCTGCCACACTGACCCACCAGTCAGGAAGGATGTGTGCAAATGAGGTGTTTCAGTACACCAGGCTGCCCTGGCCTCAAGTTCTGTGCACCTGCTGTTTGCTCAGCCTGGAATGTCTCCACCAGACAACCACACTGCCCACTCCCTTACGGTGCAGGTCCGGCCTTCCCTGATCACTCACCTGCAACATCACTTCCCCACTCACTGCACCCCATCACTTTTTGAGGGGCACTGGGAATTGAAATCAGGGATTTCTAACTCCTGAGCCACATCCCCACCATTTTTGTTTTGTTTTTTATTTTGAGATGGGGCTCTTGTTAAGTTGCTTAGGCTGGCTTTGAATTTCAGATCTTCCTGCCTTAGTCACCTAAGTCACTGGGATTACAGACATGCACCACCGCACTGACTTAAAGGGAAGTTTTTAAAAAGAGGCCAGGTCATGGGGCTGGAGCGGTGGATCAGCAGTTGCAGTGCTTGCCTGGCATGCGCGAGTACATGAGTTCAAACCCCAGCACCACATACACAGTAAAGTGTCTGAGCAAGAAAGCCACATGAAAAACTAAATAAAATTGACTCACTCTCCCTCTCTCTCTTAAATAAATAAATAAAGAGACCAGGCCAACTGTCTTGTAGCATGTACCTCACTCTGGATTTGCCTTCCTGTTTCTTCGTGGTGTCATTTCTCTTCCTCCACCGTCATATAAACTGGAAGTTAGTTCTATAGACTTGATTAAATGCAGGTTAAGTATTTTTTTAGAAGGACAGTGAGAGAGAGACAGACAGACAGACAGAAAGCATGAATTTTTATTGAGTTTTTCATGTGGCTTTCTTTGCCCCGACACTTAGTCGTGGTGCTGAGGTTTGAACTCGTGTACATGCGCATGCCAGGCAAGTGCCGTAACCATAGAGCCACCACTCCAGCCCCGCAGATTAAGTATCTTGCAAGACTCCTTCCTGTGTACATCCTTACTGCTTCCCAACAGGAGGCAGCTGATGTCAAGTTGCCTGTTATTGATGGCTGTCTAAACCCTGGGAAAGATGATGGCCAATAGCTCGCTCCTCTAGAAAGGTCTGTTTTCCCTTTTTGCCATTGGAAACAACCTTGAACACATTCACGTGAGCCATGCAGGCCAGACCTAACTGTGCTCCGTCCCAAGCCTTGGCAGAGCCTCCTGCCACAAAGGGAGATAAGCAATCTCGTGAAGAGCGACCACAAGGCAGTTTTTCATCCGCTGCTCTTGAAGGAGACAATCACAAAACCATCTCTCATCCTCGGCCTCGATTCAGTTGGACACCGCTTTCTACTATTCCTTTTTTCTTTTTTTTTTAAGAGAGAGGGACAGTGAGAGAGAATCAACTTTTATCTAGTTTTTCGTGTGGCTTTTGTGACTCTGACACTTAGCTGTCTGTGTGCTGCTTGTTCCAGCTCAGTGGTAGAGCACTTGCCTAGCATGCATGATCATCAGAAGCACAAAGACACAAAAAGATATTTAAGAAACATAGTTGGATAGTTAAGTGATCTATTGTATTTTTTTTAATTAGTTGAATATGGACTTACAATTGAGGGGGAATCATTATCAAACAATCAAGAACAAATGTATATTCACATAGTTAACCAAGACTGATGCCATTCCATGGGTTCCCCGTGGTTCTATGATTCCCCCAAATGAACCCCTGTGTTAAATGGATTCTCGAGGAGGTCGGAGATCACCTTCTGAGTTGATTCCCCCATACTCCCTCCCTCCGGTCTCCTAGATATCCTTCCTAATCCCTCCCCACTCCCTGCCTCCCTCCCTACGTCTCTAGGTATCCTAGGCAAGGTTCCCCCTGTTTGTGTAAAAATTCATACATGTTGAGGTTATTATTAGCTTTGCCATCTAACATACTGTTTCCGGTTGTATTCTAGCGTCCACAAATGAGAGAAAACATTCAGCTCTTGAGTCTCTGAGATTGGGATACTTCACTTAGCATATTTTTTCCATCTCCATCCATTTGGCTACAAAAGTCATAGTATCATTTTCTCTAATGGCCGAGTAGTTATTGTATATTTTTTTAAGACAGAAAGAATCAATTTTATCTAGTTTTTCACATGACTTTCGTTGCTCCACCACTTCCTTGTGTACTCAGTCCTGGGCCTCAAACCCACGTCCTCATGTATGCCGGGCAATCACCACAATTGCTGAACCACCACTCCAGCCCCAAGTAAACTATTTTTGTAATATGGCATCAGCTGGGTGCAGTGGTACATGCCTATAATCCCAACTCAGGAGGTTGAGACAGGATGATCACAAATTCAAGACTAGCCTCAGTAACTTAGTGATCCTGTCTCAAAAAAAAAAAAAAAAAAAAGGGAGGCTGGAGCAGTGGCTCTGGTTGAGACACTTGCCTGGCATGAGCAAGGACATGGGTTCAAACCCCAAAACCAAGTACACAATGACGTGTAGGAGCAGTGAAAGGGACATGAAAAACTAAGTAAAAAATTGATTATCTTGTTGTCCCTCTCTCTCTTTTAAAAAAAAATTAAAAAATAAAAAGGGTGGGCTAGAGAGGTGGCTCAGTGGTAGAGTGCTTGCCTGGCATGTATGAGGACCCAGGTTCAAACCCCAGAACCACATACACAACTAAGTGTCAAAAACAAAAACCAGATGAAAAAATACAGTTTAAAAAATTGAGTCTATCACTCTCTCTTCTCTTCCAAAAAATAAAAAAAAAGGGCCGGGGATGTAGCTCAGTGGTAAAGTGTCCCTGGGTTCAATCCCAAGCACCAAAATAAATAAATAAATATGTGCTGTTTATAGATGGCTGGAAATTTGAGCACTGACTGGGTTTTTAATTTTATTAAAGAATTATTAATTTTTAGGTGTGATGACAACATTGAGGTTGTATTTTAAGCTACTGTCTTTTAGAGATACTGAATGTACTGAATGCTGAAATATTTATGAATTAAATGAAAAAAACAGTGAAAGGAAAATCTTCAAGAATTTCCCAAAGTGCTTAGAATGGGATCAAATTAATTTAAAATAAAAGTTGGGCCAGGTACCGTGACACATGGCTGTAATTCCAGCAACTTGGGAGTCTGAGGCAGGAGGATTTCAAGTTCAAAGCCAGCCTCAGCAACTTAGCAAGGCCCTAAGCCACTTAATGAGACCCAGTCTCAAAATAAAAAGTAAAAAGGGCTAGGGATGTGGCCCAGTGGTTAAGCAACCCTGGGTTCAATCCCCAGTACCCTCCCCCCCCAAAAAAAACTGAAAGATCTAGAGAAATGGGTTCCAACTTGGGTTTTCAGAAATGATTCTGGAGAAAATACTACAGAAATGTGTGCACAGGGCCCTGTTGATGCCCCTGGAACAGTCAGGAAGTTGAGATATCAGGCAGTGCCTACTAGAACTCTTTATGTCAAGAACATAGCACTAGTTGGGTGCATGGCACACTCCTGAAATCCCAGCTACTCTGGAGATCGAGGCAAGAGAATTGCAAGTTTGAGGCCAGCCTGGGCAATTTAGGGGACTCTGTCTCAAAATAAAAAATAAAAAGGGCTGGGGATGTAACTTAGTGGTATAGAGCTTGCTTAGCATGTGTGAGCCCCTGGGTACAATCCCCAGTACTAAAAAAAAAAAAAAAAAAACTCTTGTAACTGTGTTCCTGAGGCAAGAGGGAGCTTGGAAAACAGCACAGGCAAGATGACATTAACCACACCTCACTCACTGCCGACCTCCCAGTCTCAGGACCTGCCTTTCAACTGCCAGAACCAATCGAACACCATGAACTTGGAGTTTGTTTGCTTTTGTTTTTTGTTTGTTGGTTGGTACTTGGGATTAAACCCAGGGATACTCAACCACTAAGCAACACCCCCAGCCCTTTTATTTTGTATTTTGAGCCAGAGTCTCTCACTAAGTTGCTGAGGCTGGCCTTGAACTTGCAATCCTCCTGCCTCAGCCTCCCAAGCCCCCAGGATCACAGGCGAGCGCCACTGCACCAGTGGGATGTTTTTAGGGGTTCAAAAAGTGTACAGGAAAAATCAGTCTCTCTCCCACCTTCTACTCTAGCTGTAAGGAGGTGACTGCTATCACCCATGTTTTGTGCTTTCTTCCAAAGATATCTTATACATTGGTGAGCAGACCCTTCCTCTTTCCCTCCTACATGTCCACACCATGGCAACCTGCTGTTTGCAGTGTTTTGAACCTTGCTTCTCCCCTCCAGTATAATAATAGTACTTGCTGATAATTTCTTGCATATCTTATGCTACTCTTAAAACTTTTTCAGGGTGCTGGAGCAGTGGCTCAGTGGT
The DNA here is from genome assembly GCA_004027875.1 of Aplodontia rufa. NCBI lineage: Eukaryota > Metazoa > Chordata > Mammalia > Rodentia > Aplodontiidae > Aplodontia > Aplodontia rufa. The sequence continues at coordinate 44,008 of PVKS010001733.1, forward strand.
TGGAGCACTTGCCTGTCATGCACAAGGACCTAGGTTTGAACCCCAGCACCATATGCACAACTAAGTGTTGGAGAAACAAACACCAAATGAAAAACTAAATAAAGTTGATTCTCTCTCTCTTAAAAAAAAAAAACTTTTTCAGTTTGTATAAGTAATACATGAACATATTATTCTGGTTTAAAAAAATATTAAAATACTCCATTGAAGGCAGCATACCTGCAGAGAGGCAGCATACGGTGGCCATTGAAGGGATAAGTACTGAAACCAGACTGCCAGGGTTCCAATTCAGGCTCCACCACTCACCAGCTGTAGGACCTTGGGGAAATTACTTGACCTCTCTGTGTATCTGTTTCAGCTGTAAAATCAAGTTAATAGCAATACCTTCCTCACAAGGTTGTTCTGCAAATTAAAAGAAATAACACCTGAAAGATGCCTAGGACCATGCCTGATACATTTTAAGTGTCTAGAACAGTGTGCTTTGGAAATGCTCTCTAAGTAGTAGTTGCTCCAGGCATAGTGGCCTCTGCTGTGGCTTGAATCTGGTTTTTCCCCATCAAAACTCATGTTGAGGCTTGGTCACCGTGGTAACAGTACTGACAGCTGGCATGGCTCTTTTTTTTTTTTTTTTTTTAAAGAGAGAGGGACAGAGAGAATCAACTTTTTATTTAGTTTTTCATGCAGCATTGTTGCTCCAACTCTTCGTTGTGTATGTGGTGCTGGGGTTTGAACCCACGTCTTTGTGTATGCCAGGCAAAAGCTTTGACCACCGAGTCACTACTGCAGCCTCTGACACAGCCTTTTAAAAGGTGTTTGGTTGGCTGGAGCAGTGGCTCAGCAGTTGGAGCACTTGACTGGCACGCACAAGGACCAGGGTTCAAACCCCAGCACCACATACGCAACTGTCAGAGAAACAGACCAGATGAAAAAATAAATAAAATTGATTTTGAAAAAAAAGCGTTTGCCCTCATGAAAAGATCCACACTGTCTCATGCGCATCAGTTCATACAATCTTGGACCTGGCTTAGTCATCTCAAGAGCTGGTTCTTATAAACCCAGGCAGCCCTGGGAGTTTTGCCCTTCACACTAACCCACCGCCGTGAGTTGAGGCAGTGCCAGGCCCTCACCAGAAGCCAGCACCAGCTCTTGGACTTCCCAGCCCCTGCAACCACAAGTCCAAATAAACCACTATTCCTCATAAATCACCCAGCACCAGGCCTTCTGTTGTATCACCTGGAATTAAGGCAGCCTCTCTTTCAGGCCGTGGACACCCCAGCCCACTTGTCCATCTCAACTCCTACCTGCTCCCCCGTGAGGATCTTTCCTCCTTGCCTTTCCCTGCCAACCTCCGTCTCTCCTATCCCTTCCCAGAAAGCCTCCCCACAGGCTCCAGGCTGGGCCAGGAGCCTCCTCTGGGCCTGCACATTCACCTTGGCTTTCTCCATCTTGGCCCTGATCCTTCAGGCTGTGTGTCCACTCTCAGCGCCTCAGTTTCTTCATCACCCCCCTCACTGCACTGGGGCACTGGGGACTGCCCTTTACCTTCATCCAGGCCTGAGCATGCTCTTGGTGCTCAATACATTTGAGGAAGAAAAAAAAAATGACTACCACACTAGAGCCTTCTCCTGACTTCACCCCTCCTAGCACCTTTTAGCCTTGCCTCTCTCTCTGTCCCTCCTTCTTCTCCCCTCTTCACATAAGTTCCACTCAGCTCTGGAGTCTCCCTCCCTTGAGCGGGATATTCAGCTTTCCCACGCCACCCATTAATTTCAGCTCTTCCCCTGCTCAGCTGACCCAAAGGAGCACTCTGAGATTTCAGCCTTTACTTATTACTATAATGCCCAACCTTCAGGTTTCAGGGTGTTGCTGAGTCTGCCTAGCACTGTGCAGCCATTGACATTTAAATAAATCATCTTTGTTGAAGTAAATGCATTTGGAAATTAAGCTTTAACCTGTCAAATATTCTTTCAAAAATTTTTTTTAAAAAATCAAACCTTGGGGTTGGAGCAGTAGCTTAGTGGTTACAGCACCAATACTAATAGCAATGTCATTCTTTACAGATATAGAAAAAGCAATTCTCAAATTCATTTGGAACAATAAGAAACTCAGAATAACCAAAACATTACTAAGTAAGACAAAACAGGTGGTATTGCTATACCAGATCTAAAACTATACTATAGAGCTGTGGTAACAAAGACAGCATGGTACTGGTATCAAGATAGGAATGAAGACCAATGATGGAACAGAATAGAAAACCTTGAAAGAAACCCTCAAATCTTTAAACATCTGATCTTTGACAAAGGGGGACAAATAAAACATGGAGGAGATACAGCCTACTCAACAATTGGTGCGGGATAAATTAGACAGCCATTTGCAGGAAGTTGAAATTAGACCCTTATCTTTCACCTTGCACAGAAATCAAATCAAAACGGATAAAGGAACTAGGAATTAAACCAGCTACCATGCAACTGCTGGAAGAAAAGTTAGGGCCAACACTCCAGCATCTGGGAGTAGGCAAAGACCTTCTCAACACGTCCCCTAAAGTGAAAGAAGTAAAGTCAAAAGTCAGTGAGTGGGATGTCATAAACCTAAAACGCTTTTGCACAGCCAAGGAAATTATCAAAACTATCAAGAGACTTCCTACAGAATGGAAGAGAATCATGGCCTGTGATTCTTCTAACAGGGGACTAATATCCAGAATTTACTAAGTCCTCAAAAATCTCAACCTCAAAAACATAAACAATCCAATCAATAAATTGGCCAAAGAGCTAAATAGAAACGTCTCAAAAGAGGACATTGAGCAAGCCAATGAATACATGAGAAAGTGCTCTAAATCACTAGTAATCAGAGAAATGCAAATGAAAACTACATTAAGATTTTACCTCACTCCAGTCAGATTGGCAAAAATGAAGAATGCAAACAATAATAGATGCTGGAGGGGTTGTGGAGAGAAAGGAACACTAGTATACTGTTGGTGGAACTGCAGACTATTACAGCCCCTCTGGAAAGCAGTGTGCGGAATCCTCAAAAAATTAGGAATGAACCAACCATATGATCCCGCTATCCCTCTCCTGGGTATTTTTCCAGGGGAGTTAGAATCAGCATATTACAGTGACATAGCAAAGTCTATGTTCATAACAGCTCAATTTGCAATAGCTAAATTATGGAACCAACCCAGATGCCCCTCACTGGATGAATGGATCCAAAAACTATGGTATATATATACCATGGAGTTCTACTCAGCTATTAAAAACAATGATATCGCAGCCTTTGAGGGTAAATGGATGGCGATTGAGGAAATCATGTTGAGCGAAGTTAGCCTAACCCAGAGAGTCAAGGATGGAATGTCTGCACTTATCTGTGGAGGCTGGAGCTAGACCCAGGCCTGTGTGAAAGGTGGTTAACCTCACGTATTAGACCCAGCAAAGGTGTAGTAACACATACCCTAGGGCATTCATAGAGATGTATCTGGAAGGAGAGGGGAGGGTAAGGGTGGGAGGGGAAGGGTGGGAGAATAGGGTGGGATCTAGGGAATAAATCTGATTTAAGAATTTATACATATCATATTGATACTTTGGACGCACTTTTTATTGTGCAATAGCTAAATTTCCTTTTTAAAAAAATCAAACCTTGGGTCTGAATCGGTGGTTCAGTGGCTATAGCACTTGCCTGGCTTGCATGAGTACACCGGTTCAAACCCCAGCACCACGCACACAAAGATGTGTTGGAGCAACAAAAGCCTTATAAAAAATAAAATAAAATTTATTCTCACTTTCTCTCTCTGTCCCTCTCTCTCTAAAGAAAGAAAAAAATCAAACCTTAATATAATAATATTTCCAACTTAGCATCTCCAAAGTTTGGCTGTATGTGGGGATCCTGGGGTATTTTATTAAGTCTTGAAGCACAGGCACCAAACCCAGAAAGATTTATATACATACCCAGTCTGGAATGCTGCCAGACCAGGAGATCCCCAGGGATTCTAAGAAGCAGAAAAATTTGAGCTATTTCTCTGTGCCTGGGGATCTTGTTGAAATGCAGATTAGGCAGATCTGGGTGGTACCCAAGATTTTGCTTTTCTCATAAGCTCCCAAATGCTGCTGGTGCTGCTGGGTCACAACCACTCCGTGAACAGCAAGGAAGTGTGCGGTAGGTCCAGTGACAGTATACAGGCTGTGTGGGGGCTGGGGATACAATTACCTCAGAAGGAAGAATCAGCAAAATGCAGACGGTAGGATGTTATACCAGACAAATGTGGGAAGTAAGAGAGAAAGATACAGGGACAGAGAGAGAACAGTTGTTGTTTTTTTTTTTTATTAGCACATTATACATAGTAGTTAGATTCATTCTGGCTAAATCATATATGCATGGAATTTGATTTCAATCCCGTTTCTCCCCCTTTCCTATTCCTCCTCCCTCCCCCTATTCTCGTTTCTATATTTTACAGAACTTCCTTTCTATCTATCTATCTATCTATCTATCATTTGTTTATTTATTTACTGGAACCCAAGGATGCTTAACCACTGAGCCACATCCCCAGCCACTTTTTTTTTATTATTATTTTGAGACAGGGTCTCGCTAAGTTTCTTGGAGCCTCGCCAAGTTGCTTAGGTTGGCTTTGAACTTGAAATCCTCCTGCCTTAACCCCCCAAGTTGCTGGGGTTATAGGCAAGTGCTCCAATTGCTGAACCACCGCTCCAACCCAAAGCTTTTTTTTTTTTCTTTTTTTGTACTGAGATTGAACCCAGGGGCATAACATTGATCAATATCCTCAGTCCCTCCTCCCTTTTTTAAATTGTGAGACAAGAGTCCTGCTAAATTGCCGAGACTGGCTAGAAACTTGCCTCACCCTGGCTCAACCACCCAAGTCATTGGGATTATAGGTGTGCGCCGCCACGGAAGCTCATGTTATTTATTTATTTTTGATTGGTACTTTCTACATACACATAAAAGTGAAATTCCCTGTGGTGCATTTATATATGTACATAACAATGATTTTTGTTAAATTCATTCCATATTTCCTCCCTTCCCGGTCCCTCCTCCCTCCCTCTCGATCTCCTATTCCACTGATCTTCCTGGTACCTTTGTAATGTTCAATCCCCCACCCTGCCCCACTTTCTTTATCTTATTTTTCTGCAGCTTCCCCATGAGAACTCATTTGACCTTTGATTTTTCTAAGTCTGGCTTATTTCACTTAACATGATGGACAGAGCGGTTTGTGGGATACAGTAGGAGCAAGTTCATTTAAAGTTCAACATCAAGTGCTGAATTTAAGGTCCTGGGATGAAAATGCTCAGGGACACCTGAGATTTCAGACCATAGCAGGAATGCCTGTGGCCTAAGTCCCAGGTGAACAGGGAAGAGTTCGTGTTCAGGTGAAGCATGCAGGTTGCCTGGAGTAGGGAGATAACGGCATTTCCTAAGCTGGATGTTAGAAACAACGTACTCATTACAAAGGTTTTCGTAGATGTATTTTTTTTTTAAAGACAGAAACAACTTTATTTAGTTTTTCACATGGCCTTCATTGCTCCAACACTTAGTTCTGTACGTGGTACTGGGGTTTGAACCCGGGTCCTCGTGCTTGCCAGGCAAGCGCCGAAACCGCTGAGCCACCGCTCCAGCCCCTCTTAGATGTCTTTTTGCTTGTTGAACTGTAAACTATCACAGGATATTGTCACCGGCACTCTTTGCGGTCTTTCCTTGGGTCCCCTGGTCTCCCACCTCACTTCTACAGCATTATATCGCAGGTGATCTTGGGACCGCTCACACGGTTATTTAACAGATTAAAAAAATCTCGGGAGACCCCACGTGGGACAACACTGGGGCAACTGCTTTCTTAACTGAATTTCCAATTCACATCCCACAGCAGTCAACATTTCAAAGAGCATAGTCCAACTTGTAGTCTATTCAGAAGATTGTGTGACCATCATCACTCTCTACCTCCAGAATATTTTCATCACTTGAAAAGAAACCTGTAGGGCTGGAGTGGTGGCTCAGTGGTTTCGGCGCTTGCCTGGCAAGCACGAGGACCTGGGTTCAAACCCCAGCACCACGTACACAACTGAGTGTTGGAGCAACTAAGGCCATGTGAAAAACTAAATAAAGTTGTTTCTCTTTTTCTCTCTCTCTCATTGTCCCTCTCTCTTTAAAACAAAAATAGAGTACCTTAATACTTTTAAAAAATAATTGGGTTATAAGAGCCTTAATCCAATCAGTGAGTAGCTGGCAAGTGTAGGCTTGTAAGGTGTGGCTGGAGGAGGCGGTCATTGGGGCGATCCTGTAGGGTTTCTATTTTGTATCTGGCATGGAGTCTGTGCTTCCTGGAGATACTCATTCTGGCCATGATCTTCAGCCCCACCTCAAGCCCTAAGGAATGGACTCAACTGTCTTTGGACTAAGACCTCTGAAACCATGAGCCCCCAAATAAACTTTTCCTCCTAAAGTTGTTCTTGTCAGATCCTTGGCTCACTGCAACAAAAAAGTTGACTAAAATAACTTTATGTTTAACATTTGAGCAATAGCAAAGATGTCTTGCACAGCTGCTAGACCATTTTACATTGCCCCAGAGCTCTAGGAAGGTTCCAGGGTCTTTACACACCCACCAGTGTTTGTTATTTTCCATGGTTTTGATGATGACCATCCTAGTGGGTGCCATGAGGTGGCGTCTCATTGTAGTTTTAATTTGTATTTACCTAAGGGCTGAATGATATTGAGCATCTTTTTTCTTTTTCTTTTTCTTTCTTTTTTTTTATTTGAAGAGAGAGGGAAAAAGAGAAAGAGAGAATCAGTTTTATTTATTCATCTGGTTTTTTTGTTGTTGTTTCTCTGACATGGTGCTGGCGTTTGAATCCGGGTCCTTGCGCATGCCAGTCAAGTGCCATAACCACTGAGCTACCGCTCCAGCCCTGTCGAGCATCTTTCAATGTGTTTATTGGTAACTTATATATCTTCTTTGGGGAAAAGTCTATTCAAATCCTTCCCTGATTTTTATTTTATTTTTCAACTTTTATTAAGGTATAATTGACAAATAAAGATATATATATATGTGTGTATGTATTTATGGTATACAACATGATGTTATATGTATATGCTCTGTGAAATAGTTAAATCAAGTTCATTGACAAACCCATCACCTCACACACTCTTTTTGTGATAAAACATTTAAGACCTGCTCTCAGCAATTTTCACTTATGCAATACGTTGTCAACTATTGTCACCGTAGACAGAACTCGCTCATCATGTCTATCTGAAACTAGACAAAAATCTTTGTATCCCTGCTCCCATCAAGCCATGTCCACAGCTCTGTAAGTTCTATTTTTTAAGGGTCCACATATAAATGAGAAAGGCAATGTTTATGTTATCTCCCTGGCTTATTTCACTTAATATAATGTCTTCCAGCTTCATCCCATCTCTGTTGTCAAAAACAACAGGAATGGGGCTGGAGCGGTTGCTCAGTGGTTACAGCACTTGCCTGGCATGCATGAAGACACAGGTTCGAACCCCAGAACCAGGCATACAACAAAATGTTGGAGCAACAAAAGCCACATGAAAATCTAAATAAAATAGATCCTCTCTCTCTCTCTTTCTCTCTTTAAAAAAACAATAGGGATGATTTCTTTTTTGAGGTTTAACAGTATGTATAGAGGTAGATATTCACATTTTCTTTATCTGTTCATGTCAATGCACACATCAGTTGATTCCATATCTTGGCTATTGTAAATAATATTGCAACAGGGCTGAGAATATAGATCAGGGGTAGGTGCCTGCTTAGCATGCCCAGGAATCTGGATTCAATCCCCAGCAATGCACACACACATACGCATAATAAATAATGCTGCAATAAACACGAGAGTGCACGCATCTCTTTGAAACACTGATTTCCTTTTCTTTGGATAGTCTTAGAAGTGGGATGACTGGAGCATATGACAGTTCTGTTTCTAATTTTTTTTTTTTTTTTTTGTACCAGGGATTGAATTCAGTGGCATTAACCACTGGTCCACATCCCCAGTCCTTTTTATTTTTTATTTTGAGACAGGGTCTTGCTAAGTTATTCAGGGCCTTGCTAAGTTTCTGAGGCTGGCTTTGAACTTGTGATCCTCCTGCCTTGTCCTCTCGAGCCATTGGGATTAACAGGCCTGTTTCTCCTTTTGGAGGGGCCTCCATGCTGTCTTCCATAATAGAAATACTAATTTATGTTCTCACCAAGAGGGTGTTAAATTCCTCCTTCTCCACATCCTTGCCAAGATTTGAGGTACTGGGGATTGAACCCAGGGTTATCTACCACTCAGCTACATCCCCAGCCCATTTTTAAAATTTTATTTTTGAGACAGGGTCTTGCTAAATAAGGATGTAGGATTAGCTCAACCCATGACACCTGAGATCTAAAAAAGAAGACAGGGAAGGAGAGTAGAGGATGATAAACCCCAAATTTAGCAGCAAAGTTATCTCTGGGGTGGGATCCAATGACTTCAAATAAATCTGAAATATTTTTAAAAAGCTGCAGTGAATGTAGGAAAATACTTAGATTTGACAAAGCTCAGTGATATGTCATTAGTAAAAAAATTAAGAAAATTTTCACTACTGAAAATGGAAAACAGAATAAAGCATCTCATCTTAAAAATAAACACAATCCCAGAACTACAAAAATAATTTTAAAATATTTAATTTAAAAATACATCAAAAATCTGTGATTGAAGTCTACTCAAACGCTGAGGTCTGTTGAGGTCCATTCTATGAAAGGGTAGAAAGATGTTGAGGAGGCAGTAGCTTTAAAAGGAGTCTTTCCGGGGCTGGAGCGGTGGCTCAGTGGTTTCGGCGCTTGCCTGGCAAGCACGAGGACCCAGGGTTCAAACCCCAGCACCATGTACACAACTAAGTGTTGGAGCAATGAAGGCCGTGTGAAAAACTAAATAAAGTTGTTTCTCTCTTTCTCTGTCTCTCTCACTGTCCCTCTCTCTTTAAAAAAAAAAAAAGGAGCCTTTCCGGGGGCTGAGCAGTGGCTCAGCAGTTACAGCGCTTGCCTGGCATAGGCAAGGACTCAGGTTTGTATCCCAGCACCACATATGCAACTAAGTGTCAAAAAGAAAAAGACCACATGATAAAAATAAATAAATAAAATTGATTTTAAAAAGGAGTCTTAGGGCTGGAGCGGTGGCTCAGTGATTATGGCGCTTGCTTGACATGCGTAAGTACGCGAGTTCAAACCCCAGCAACCCACGTGCACAACTAAGTGTCAGAGCAACGAAAGCCATGTGAAAAGCTCAATAAAAATGGATTCTTTCTCTCTCTCTCTCTCTCTCTCTCTCTCATTGTCTCTCTCTCTTTAAAGAAAAAAAAAAGAGACTTTCTCCATGGCACCATTATAGGCCTGCATGACAACTGGTTACTCCCTCATCACCTGAGTCTTGTATCATTTCATGACATTTTATTTCAAGTCCCTGTCCAAACTAAACCATGTCGTGCTCCTTTGAAAAACACTACTTTAACATATTAGTTTTTTTTTTAAAGGATCTACCTCATTAGAAGGCAGTGTAATTACAGTCTTTTTTTTTTTTTTAAGAAAAAGGGGACAGTGAGAAAGAAGCAATTTTTACTTAGTTTTTCATGTGACTTTCATTCCAGCCCACTCCAGCCCGTAATTACAGTTTCAAAAAGGTACAAAAAGGGGCTGGAGCGGTGGCTCAGCGGTTACAGCGCCTGCCTGGCATGCACGACGACGCGGGTTCAAACCCCAGCACCCACGTAAAACGAAGTGTCAGAGCAATGAAAGCCATGGAAAAACTCGATAAAAAGTGATTCTCTGGGGGGCTGGAACGGTGGCTCGGTGGTTACAGCGCTTGCCCAGCAAGCGCACGTACACGGGTTCAAACCCCAGCACCCACTTATACAACTAAGTGTCAGAACAACGAAAGCCATGTGAAAAACTCGATAAAAATTGAAAAAAAAATTGATTCTCTGTCTCTCTCTCACTGTCCTTCTCTCTTTAAAAAAAAAAAAATCTAAAGTGAGTTGACACTACCAAATTAACCATTCTCGCTGGAAAGCAGCTCATGTGTCTTACTGCCGAGCTGGTGTCTAAATTTTATGTTGTTTGGTTGGTTTTTCTTGGCTCAGGATTGACCCCAAAACACTCTTCCACTGAGCGCCAGTGTCCTAGTTGCTGAGCCAGGCGTTTTGACAATGGATTTCTTTTTTAAAGGAAGAGAGGGAGAGAGAGAATCGATTTTATTTACTTTTCATCTGGTTTTTGTTTCTCTGACATTTAGTCGCGTGGCGGTGCCGGGGTCCTTGCGCATGCCAGGCAAGCGCTCTGCGGCTGAGCCAGCGCTCCAGCCCCTTGACAGTGGAATTTTAGTGCTGTTGGTTCGCGCCCAAGGTTCGCAGCACAAATGCGTGGGCGTGGGCGGTCAGAAATTCTGGCGAAGGTCTGGGGGCCCCACGCCATCATTCTCGCCTGCAGAATCAGATCTGCACCACTAGAGGGCGCCATCCGAGAGCCCTCGGGCTCTCAGGAGCACCATGGCCCCGCGCGGTGCGGCCACTTCCAGCCAGCGTCCTCCCTTGCAGAAGTCCCCTCACTCAGTTCCCGCCGCCGGCCTCGAACTTGGTCGGAAAACACCCATTTTTGCAGATGTACACACCAAATCGCGCCCCATGGCTGGGGCCTGAACCCAGGGCCTCATGCATGTTAGGCCAGCGCTCAGGCTAAGCTGTACCCCCAGGTCTTTTTTATTTTTTTATTTTTTTCTTTTGAGACAAGATTTCTTTAAGTTGCTAAGGGTGGCCTCGAATTTGAGATCCTCCTTCCTCAGCCTCCTGAATCGCCGTGTGGTCCCTAGATCTCTTTGATTCTGCAGCCTAAAGAAATTTCCAGCCATATGCGTGTGTGCGTGTGTGCGTGTGTGTGTATGTGTGTGTGTGTGTGTGTGTGTGTGTTAGGGAGGGTTACTTTTCTCCCAGCAAGCCTGTTCAATGTGCCCCTCCTTTTCTCTGGCATATTACTCATCTTCTCAAACACATCTCACACATCATCCTTTCCTCAGCCCACCACCTTCATTTATCATCAGCCCCCTGAGCATGCCTTCCACCTCACCCTCACGGCTTCCCCCACCAGCTGCCTCCCTTCAGCTCTGTCCTCCTCTCTTGCATGCTGGGATAGGAGTGGGAGGTCCCTGGGTCCTTGCCTGGGTCTCCACCTGAGCACCTGGCACCGAGAGGTAAGGCCACCTGCCTAAGGTCACAGAGGAGAGTCAGTTCTGAGATTCAGAATTCTCACGTGGACCCGACAGGGATCTGGCCAAGGCTCCCAGGAGACCCCACGTCCTAGATACCTGGTGGGATATCAGGTGGCGTAACTCAGCCCCCCAAACCATCCCTCCTCCACCACTGCAGCCTAGGAACCAGAGGCCGTGGGTACATCACCCTGCTTAGGTGGGCAAACATTAGCATGATATAGAATTGCAGATCTATAAATCACTTGCATGACCCGAGCTCATAAAATCTGTTCTCCATCCTGGTCTGCCCGCTGGGCCTCTTGTCCCCTCCTCCAGAACCCTCCTCCATTCCTTGGAGACTGGCCCAAGGAGGGGCCTGAGGCATATATAGGGAGCTGCTATGGGTGGGGCTGACCATAGAGGCGTTAGGCAGAGAAGGCGAGGTGGGGGCTCTGGGAGTCTGGACTGGGCATGGGGTGCTGGGAGGGACCGGGGCTCAGTGAGGGCCAGTACTGAGCTCTAGACAGCGTCTGCCCCACCTGAGCTTAGTTTTCTTCCTGCTGCAAAAGGGCTCACTGCTGGGTTGTGGGAGGCTGGGCACATGCAGAGAGCAGAGCATGCTCTGGCAGCTCTAGGGCCTCTGGGTGTGGAATAGAGATGGGGAGTCCCTCTGGGCCCTCCCTCCCCTACTGATGTTTGTGCGGCCTCATCCCTGCCGGTGTGTCTACACAGGTATGGCCTCCGCAGCAGCAGATGGGGAGAAGGAGAAGGGATCTTCAGTTGTGGTGGGGCTGCTGGTCATGGGCAACATCGTTATTCTGGTGAGTCATGCCCCAGAGCTGGGGAGCCAAGTGGTTGTATGGCAGGAGTGGGGGCGGAGGGCTCAGGACTTTCCTGCAGACCGCTGCTTAGTTTTGAGTCAGAGCAGCCTGATTGAAATCCCAGTTCTCCCTTTCCCTGGCTATGTGACTTCAAGAGAGCAACCTGACTTCTCTTTTCCGCCTTTTCCTTATCTATAGATAGTGTCTTTGTTGTATGGACTGTCATTGTAGAGATTAACCCATGTGTGGCCCTCAACTGAGAAAAAGGTGCAACGAATGCTAGCTATCATCATAAAGTGACTGCTTGGCACAAAAGAGGCCCACAAAAACGAATATATCTATATTTTAGTTCTGGGGATGGAACCCAGGGCTTCAGGCATGCTCTACCACTAAGCTAAAACCCCAACAGCATAATAATGTCTTTTTTTTTAAGAAAGAGGGGACAGTGAGAGAGAGAGAAAGAGAGAAGCAATTTTTTAATTTAGTTTTTCATGTGACTTCTGTTCCCCCAAGACTTTGTTGTGTACGTGGTGCTGGGGTTTGAACTTGCGTTCTCGCGCATGCCAGGCAAGCTCCGTAACCGCCAAGCCACTGCTCCAGCCCCCTTAATAATGTCTTTTAATTAATGTTAACTTTAACTATATGATGCTTGCATATGGATCTGGAGCCAGGGCTATAGATCTCAGCGCTACCACTTTCTAGTTGTGGCCTCTGGGTCCAATGACATAAACTCTCTGGACCTCGATTTTCTCATCAGTAAAATGAAGATAAGAGAGGAACGTGAGGATACGGTGAGTTCTTGGATTTGTGTCCTCAGAATAGAATTTGCACCCGTGGTTTCTGTTTGCATTGACTGGAACAACCATAGGACACTACAGCTGGTCACAATAGTGACTAGCACACTTGACTGAGGCCGGGATCGCACTCGAGTATCGGCATAGGTCAGTTTTTATTGTTTTCCAAGTTGTGCGCAGAGAAGTCTTTCTCCATCCTTGTTTCCCGTGCATCCCCATCAGTAACCAGATTGTTCATTTCTCCAGTATTTAAGCAAGTAGGAATTTACACGTTTAGTAGGAATTTATCCATTTTTCTTCCTTTCTTGCCCCAAATGTAGTTCATTCCACATCTTCCTGTGTACCCACATTTTCTCCTGTTCACACAGCCTCTAAGCTACTCCCTGTGAGGCCTCAGAAAGTCCCCGGTCCCTTGCACAACTGCATAACACTCCGTCGCATGACCTCCCGGTTCCATCACAGTCCTGCAGGGAACGGCTTTGTGGGTTTGTGGGTTTCCTGCACGGGCAGAGGCATGTATGGGATTCATTGCTGAAGATGGAATCAAAGGACCGAATGGTTGATGCACCTGACATTTTCAGGGCCATCGTCATAAATTCCCCTCCTCGGGGAATAACAATGCTCCTGAAGGAAGGGAGCGTGACCCAGCACATCACCTGTGCCCGTCATGTGCTGCGGGCTTTGCATGTGGCATCTCCTTTCATCCTTGAAGCAAGTGGCAGCTGGGATGTGGGGAAGGTGTCTGGCTAGGTCTTCCCTTCCCTCCTGGCCTCTACCCAGTCATCCCTGCCGCTCTTACTGCGCACCCACCTTATCACAAGAGCAGTGGCTCCTCCGAAGGTGGGAGGAACTTGCTGGCGGAGGCTGGCGCGGCTAGGCTGCTAGTCCTCAGCAGACCTTCCTAACTGGCTGCTCCATCCAGCTCTCAGGCCTGGCCCTGTTTGCTGAGACCGTATGGGTGACAGCTGACCAGTACCATGTGTACCCACTGATGGGCGTCTCGGGCAAGGATGATGTCTTCGCTGGAGCCTGGATTGCCATCTTCTGTGGTTTCTCCTTCTTTGTGGTGGCCAGTTTTGGTGTGGGAGCAGCACTCTGCCACCAGCGGTCCCTGATCCTCACGGTGAGGCCTAGGAGTGGTGGGGGTGGGGAGGACAGATGGTCAAGGAGAGCATCATCGAAGAGTGCATTTCACATGGTGCCTCGCTCAGGGCCTCGAGGGCATCGTTGCATTTCGTTCTCCAGTAGCTCCATAACATAAGCTCCCTGATACCCTCAGCATGCTAAGAAAACCGGAGCGCAGCGGAGGGAGGGAAGCTCCATACCACAGGATGGCATTGGCGGCAGGGCTAGGATTGGAACCCGCCTCATGCCAGGAGCTAAGTGGCTTACATGGATTAGTTCATTTATTCCTCACATGATGTCATCATTATTGTCATCATTGTGACCCTACTTGACAGAAATTGAAACTGTGGCTCAGAGAGGTGAAGTCACTTACACAGGCTCACACAGCCATCGGGTGACACAGCCAGTTTAAGCCTGTACAGTTCAGCTCTTGAGCCTGTGCTCTTAATCTCCATCAACAATAACCCACACTTGCCAAGAGCTTCTCATGGGAGAAGGACACTCAAACAAGCAATTTGGAAAATGAGATCTCTCAATCCTCCCAGAAAGTAAGTGCATTCCAACCCATTTACCAGATAAAGAAACTGAGGCTCAAAGAGGCCAATGGCCTCTCCACACTAGGCACTGGGGCTACAGCAGTAGCAAAACATAAAAGCGCTTAACCTAGGGGAGTAACGAGGAAGGGAGGTTGGGGATTGGGGAAGGGAAAGGGAAGACCTGGAGGTGAAGATGGCAGCGATGCTGGCATTTGAAGGAAGAGGGTTCCAAGTGGAGGGACCAGCAAGAGAAAAGGGTGTGAGTCCAGCGGGCCAGGGGGCCTTCGGCCATGATCAAGGAGGGAGGAAACAGGGGAGTGAGTGGGCAGACAGGTGGGAGAATAGAAGGTGGCCTATCGTGTGAGCCCCTGGGACTCTGGCTTATCTTGAGTAAGATGGAGCTGCTGAAGGCTTCCCTTCCTCCTTTCTTTTATCTTCTTTTTTTTTCCATATCCTACATTTAATTTTCGAGAAAAACAATTTAATCCATGACCTAAAAGTTCACCAAACCAGTTAAAAACAGGTGCTGTGTCTGGCTCTGCTGTTAGTTTATTATTAACTAAAACAGAATTTCGAAAATTTTTTGTTATGGGAAATTTCAAACATAGCCTGAAGTGAATGACATTTGCACCCCATGAACCTATCACCTGCTTCCAACAAGACCAACAGACTGGCCGGCACTGTCTCCTCCGCTCCACCCTCTACCAACCCACATTTTTTTCTTCCTGGGTTATTCAGAAACACGTTGTAGACAGAGTCACTTCCCTGTAAATACCCGAGTGCACATTTCCGTATGTGATAAGGGCGTTGTTTTAAAGCAGCTGTGTGTTATGTGCTAGGGTCCCATCTCTCTCTCTCTCAGCAGGGAGCAATGTCCTGTTGCCTTAAGAGCAGGGCTGAGGACAGGGGACAAATCTTTATGAAACATCAACTACTGGGATTGTTTTCTCCCCTCTATGACATTGGCATACGCTGAAAAATCATCCTTAATTCCTCTCCTATCCAGTCTGTGCTTAAATGTCTCTAGTCGTCTTAATGTTCTTTCTCTCTCTCTCTCTGATTCCAAGCCAATAGTTAACTTTAGCGAAAGAGTTACATAGTTTTTATTTATTTCATTTTCCCTTAATATTTTATTATAAAATATTTAAAATATGCAGAAAAGACGGAAGACTTGAACGGTGAACACTGATCAGCCCATCGCTCCATGCGACACTCAGCTGGCCTAGGCTGTTTTTAAAGATCCTGTTTCTTCGCCTCTCTCCCCATGGGCAGCGTTGCGGATGGAACCCAGGGTCCCCGACAACTCTCCACCACTGAGCTACACTCCCAGGCCCCAAAATGCCCTATCAACCCATGGATCCGCTCCTTAAGGGGCGGTGATGCCACCTGCAGGCTCTGCCCTGCCTGACGGTCCCCACCTGGTCCCTCCGCAGTACCTGGTGCTCATGCTCGTCCTGTACGTGTTCGAGTGCGCCTCCTGCATCACCGCCTACACCCACCGCGACTACGTGAGTCCGGGACACGCAGGCTGGGTACACGCAGGCTGGGTGCAGGGCGGGAGTGGGGAGGGTCCCCTAGGGGCAGGGGTCGGCCTCTCTGCCACCCAGCGCTGCTCCTCCCCGTGCTCCGCAGATGGTGTCCAACCCATCCCTCATCACCAAGCAGATGCTCACCTTCTACAGCGCAGACTCCGACCAGGGCCAGGAACTCACCCGCCTCTGGGACCGCATCATGACCGAGGTGGGCGAGGCTGCCGGGAGGGCCAGGGCGCAGTGTCCACTGATGGGCAGGGCTCCCGTCTTGCCCACTTGTAGATGGACGAGGGCTTTAAAGACATCCACTCGCAGGAGCTCTTCCAGAGAAACAGAGACCCAGAACGGGACGGTCACTTGCCCAGGGTCATATGGTTGGTACTGGCAGAGCTGGGATCCAACCTGCCTCCATAGTAATGATGATAATAACAATGACAGCAGCCATTTATTTTATTTATTTATTTAGAGAGAGAGAGAGGAAAAAATCGATTTTATTCAGTTTTTCGTGTGCCTTTTGTTGCTCCGAGACTTTGCTGTGTACCAGGTGCTGGGGTTTGAACCCGCGTACTCGCGCATGCCAGGCAAGCACCGTAACCGCCCAGCCGCCGCTCCAGCCCTGAGAGTAGCCATTTATTGAGCACTAACTTTTATTTAACACTATTCAAAGTATTTTGAGTATATGGGGCTGGAGCAGTGGCTTGGCATTTAAGGCTCCTGCCTGGTATGCACAAGTACGCGGGTTCAAACCCTAGCACCACGTACACAACTAAATGTTGGA
The DNA here is from genome assembly GCA_004027875.1 of Aplodontia rufa. Classification (NCBI taxonomy): domain Eukaryota; kingdom Metazoa; phylum Chordata; class Mammalia; order Rodentia; family Aplodontiidae; genus Aplodontia; species Aplodontia rufa. The sequence continues at coordinate 60,801 of PVKS010001733.1, forward strand.
GCAACTAAAGCCATGTGAAAAAATCAGCAAAAATTGATTCTCTCTGACTCTCTTCCTCACTGTCCTTCTTTCTTTAAAAAAATTATTAAAAAAATACACACACATACACACATGCGCGCGCACACACGCACACACACACACTCACAGAGTGGTGGGAATGGAACCCAGGACCTCATACTAGTGCTAGGCAAGTGCTCTGCCACTGAACTGCATGCACCCTTAGCCCTCAAAGCACTTTTTCTTCCTCCTCTTCTTCTTATCCTCCTCCTCCTCCTCCTCCTTCTTCTTTAAGAAAGGGAGAGAATGGGAGAGAAAGAGAGAATCAAGTTTTATTTATTTTTCGTGTGATTTCTGTTCTTCCAACATTTAGTTGGGTATGTGGTGCTGGGGTTTGAATCTGGGTCCTTGCCCATGCCAAGCAAGCGCTCTAACCACTGAAGCACTTTTAAAGCTTATTTAATCCTGGGCTGGAGTGGTGGCTCAGCGATAGAACCCTTGACTGGCATGTGTGATGACCTGGGTATGAACTCCAGAACCACAAACACAACTAAGTGTTGGAAAAACAAAAACCCAGATAAAATAAATAAATAAAATAGACTCTCACGCACTCTCTCTCTTAAAAAAAAAAAAGTTTATTTAATCCTCATAACCACTCCCAACTGGAGATCAGCTTTTTAGTACTAAGGAAACTGAGGCGAAAGATTGAAGGACTTTCCATTTGAATGAGGTTACACAGCTGGTAAGTCAGAACTGTAAGGAGTCAACCCAGAGCCACCGCAAAAGTCTGGGATTGAATCCAGAGGTGCTTAACCACGGAGCCAGATCCCCAGCCCTTTGTTTTATTTTGAGACATTGTCTTGCTAAGTTGCTTAGGGCCTCACTAAGTTGCTGAGGCTGGCTTAGAACTTGTGATCCTCCTGCCTGATCCTCCCAAGCTGCTGGGACAGAAGCCACACTCTTCAATAAATCCAAGATGATATTGCATGAGAAGAGGAAGAAATTGAGTCCTCAAGAGAAATTCAGGTCCCAACTTAGCCCAAATCCTTCTGCTGGCCAGGCGTTGAACCATGTCTGAAGGACGCCCAGGTCTATCCTTTTCTCTGTTCTCTTTTCTCCACAAATTAAACACCCACTGGGACCAGGAAAAAATAGAAATCTGCCTTTTGCTGTCATTTCGTCAGCATAGTTATCAACATAAAAGATTTTCTTGTTTTGTTTTGTTTGGTACTAGGGGATGAACCCAGGAGAGCTTAGCCACTGAGCAGCATCCCTACCTGCCCCCTCCTTTTTTATTTTGCTTAGGGCCTTGCTACTTTCTAAAGCTGGACTTGAACCTGTGATCCTCCTGCCTTAGACTCCCTAGTGGTTGGGATTACAGGTGTGCACCCTCATGCCCAGTTCCTCAACAAAATATTTTTAAAACAAATCATGAGTTTGTATTTGATCCAAATCTCCTATCAGTCTCCTGATCCTGGGACAAATTCCAATGACCCTTGTTCACTCACACGCAGAGAAAATATACACACATTTTAAGGTCCAAGACACGGGCAAGTTGACTCCAACTGTGGCAAAGGCCAACCTTGCCTCTTCCTGCTGTGTGACCTCAGGCAAGTGGTTTTCCTCCCTGAGCCCCAGCTACCTCACCCCCAACTTTCTCTCCAGCAAGAATGCTGCGGCACATCTGGTCCCATGGACTGGGTAAACTACACATCAACCTTCAGGGCCACCGTTCCAGAGGTGGTGTTCCCCTGGCCCCCACTGTGCTGTCGTCGGACAGGAAACTTCATTCCCCTCAGTGAAGAGGGCTGCCGCTTGGGCTACGTAGACTACCTGTTCACCAAGGTACGTCCACCCCTTTCCTGTACCTGTGTGCCCATCCTGTTCTGTTCTTTCTTCCTTCCTACCTCTCTCTTTCTGGGGTTTTTGTTTATTTGCTCTACTGGGGATTGAATTCAGGGACACCCTACCACTGAGCTTCATCCCCAACCCTTTTTATCTATTTATTTTTAAATTTTGAGATGGGGGTTTCACTACATTGCTCAGATTGGCTTTGAACTTGCGATCCTCCTGCCTCAGCCTCCTGAGTCGCTGGGATTGGAGGTGTGCACCACGGAGCCTGGCAGCCTCTCTGCTTCTTTCTCTCTCTCTCTTTCCCACTATCTGTTCTCCTCCGCTCCCCTCCTCCTCCCTCCAGCTTCCTCTTTCTCGCCTCTCAACCTTGTTCTCCCAACTCTGTGTGCAGATCATCAGGAAGTGCACAGGGTCTGCCTGACCCAGACCAGGCATTTGCAACATTGTTCAGAAATGAGAGCAACAAGAATAGTAGCACAACATCAGTAATCACCCGCATCTGTTTTTAAAGAGAGAGAGGGAGAGTGAGAGAGAGAGAGAGAGAAGAATGAGAGAGAAAATCAGTTTTATTTAGTTTTTCATGTGGCTGTTTCTCCGACACTTCATTCATTGTGTACTTGGCCCTGGGCTTCGAACCCACGTCCTCGCGCAAGCTGGGCAAGTTCCGTAACCGCCAAGCCACGGCTCCAGCCCAATGACCCACATTTCTAAAGCCTTTCTTTTGTTCCAAACATTCTTCTAAGTGCTTTCAGACTTATTTAATCCTCATAACAACTTTATGAGGTAAGATTATTATCAGCCCATTTTATAGATGATAAAACGGAGAGGTCAACCTTTAGTGAGCTGGGATTTCAGGCAGTCGGGAACCAAAGAGGTGCGTTAACTACTGCAAGACCTGGAGAGAAGTGGGTAGACTAAGAAGAGAACTCGTTCCAGTGGTCCCTCCAGCTGCTTTTGACAGCTTGGGACCCTTCAATGGCATTTCCTAGATCAGGTATCTGGGACAGGGAATCTCAGTTGCAAATCATTACCAGGATCAAAATAGGACAGTCATTCTCAAACCCCAGCTCTGTGCACGGTGCATGCATGCATCATCTTATGGAAGCCCCGAGACCACCCCCAGGATTGCCCCTTCACAGGTGGGAAACGTGAGGCTCAGCGGGCCAGCGTCATATCAATGGGGGGGAGCTGCTCCCCCAATTGGTCAGCTCTGACCCCGGGGCAAACACCCTGAGCTTCTGCTCTTGGCTGCTGCCAGGCTGGGGGCAGGGGTCTATATGACTCTGGTGTGGTGCTCTGGTCCCACTCAGCCTCATCTCTCAATGAGCTGGTATCAGAACCGGACTAAACCTAAGGATGAATTTTAAACTCTTGGGATATGTGGGCAGCATGGGAAGTGGGCTTCGAACAAAATCACCCTCAGATTGCTACAGACACCATCAGAGCAGCACCTAGGCACAGGGCCTAGGTGCCACATCACCTCCCTGCTCCCTGAAACCTGCCTGGTAGGTAGACATGGCCATGATCCAATGGCCCAGGTGGGGAAACCAAGACTCAGGGGAGAAGTGACTTCTCTCAGGGCACACAGTGACTGTTCTTCAGCTGCCAGCCTCCCAGGGCATCTTCTCAAGCCCAGCTGTCCCCTGCCCAGGGCTGCTTCGAGCACATCGGCCATGCCATCGACAGCTACACTTGGGGCATCTCATGGTTTGGATTTGCCATCCTGATGTGGACGGTGAGAGGGGGGAGCCTCGGGGCTGGGTGGGCTGGGGGTGTTGGCTGGGGCACCCCCACCTCACTGCCTCCTTGCCCAGCTCCCCGTGATGCTGATGGCCATGTATTTCTACACCACGCTCTGAGGATCCAGAAGGGGAGGCCGCATGAGCACCTCAGCCTCCTGGCCTGCTGCCCCTGCCTTCTCCAGCTGGGGCCTACATGGCAGCCTCACCACTCCCCGACCCGCCTCCCTCGCCACTCCCCTCCTAGTCCCCAAATCCTTTTTCAGATTTCTAAGCCCTACTGGCCTCAGGTGTGCCTTCCCAAATCTCCGGATTTGTGTGCCTGGGCCCTTTGCCATTGATCTCACATTCCTGAGCTGATACTTGGGCCATCTTTGGGTATCAACTCAAAACTCCTGTCCTCAGGGACATCCCTGATCTCACCTACCCATTCACAGATGTCTCTCCAGTGGCTCCCTGAACTTCTTCATGGTGTATTGCCATTACTGCTCTTCAAACGCTATCATCTATTTAAGCTCTGGTAGACAAGAGTTGCCATGAGAGGGAGGGCATGTTTTATAATGATCACTTTAGTGTCCCCATCATTACTTAGTTCAGAGTTAAGCACAGACCAGATTGTCAATAAATACTGATTGATTGATTGAATGAATGAATGGATTTGTTTTCTTTTGGAGCAAAGGTGAATGAGCAAGAGCTCTTTTGATAGAAGTGGCAGAAATCCAACTCACACTGCTTCAGTAAGCACATAATGGAATTGATTGGCTCATGTCACTGAGTCAAAAGGTCTGGTTTCAGGAATGTCTGGATCCCGGAGTTCAATCTCCGTTTCCAGAAGAGCTGTATGGTTCTCAGAGAGGATTTCTCCAGCAACACTAGACTTAAGATCTTTATAGCTAAGCAACACAGCATTGATGAAGGGTCTCTTTCCCCATAGCCTTAGCCAAAGTCAGAACTGAAATCTCAGTGTCTTGGTTAGGTACCAGGCTCATCTCATGGCTGGGGAAGGGAAGGCACTTGGATGGATAATGCTTTGAAGGATGATGCTATTGAGGAGGTGACTTGTTTATCACAGAGGCTGTTGAGACGCACAGGTGATAGGATAGACAGATTTCTCCTAGGAATTGTAGGAGAAATCACCTCTGTAATAGAATCGCAAAGTCCCTTCTTTACCCTCCCTGAATCAGCCCCCTACTGTGGCCTTATTCAGCAACTAGGCCTTGCCGGAAGGGCCTGGATTCCTTTCCTATCTAATGAGGTTTCTCTGGGTCCCTATTGACTCCACTGGTCTACAGATGGTCTGCAAATATTTAAAAATATACCCTAAATTGTAATAATCGAAGAGGTCATTTTTTTTTTAAAGATTGAAGCTCCTTTTTGTTTTTTTTTAAGAGAGAGGGTCAGTGAGAGAAAGAGACAAACAATTTTTATTTAGTTTTTCATGTGGCCTTTGTTGCTCCAAAACTTCGCTGTGTACATGGGGCTGGGGTTCGAACTTGTGTACTTTCGCATGCTGGGCAAGCCCCATAACCCCCAAGCCACCGCTCCAGCCCCAAGGTCATTATTTATTAGGGTGAAAACTCAGAAACAACCTAACATCCATCAGCAGAGGATGGCTTGTATAATTCATGTCCTTAGACTGGAATTCTCTGTGGCTGTTGAATTAGCAGATAGCTCTTTATGAGCTGGTATAAAAAGATGTCACAATGGTATAAATAACTAGAAAGCACATATAAGGAAGTTTGTTATACTAACATAAATATTCATCAGAATGGAGCTCGCTAAATTAGCTATGCTATGTTCATCTATAGAATACCACACTTAGTACAAAATGATAACTCTGCTTCAGCATGGAAAACTCAAGAAATACAATGTAGAAACCTGGTACTGTTGCACATACCTGTAATCCCAGCAACTCAGGAGGCTAAGGCAAGAGGATCACATGTTTGAGGCCAGCCTCAGCAAGACCCTGCCGCACAAAAAAATAAAAAGGTCTGGGGATGTAGCTCTCTGGCAAAGCACCCCTGAACTCAGTCCCCAGTACTGAAAGAAGAAAGAAAGAAAGAAAGAAAGAAAGAAAGAAAGAAAGAAAGAAAGAAAGAAATGGGAGGACAAAAGATGTCTTTTTTGACTTTTCAAAAGACTTACATGTATAGGTGCATATATGTTTAATGGAATCATGCCTTTTTTTTTTTTTTTTTTTTTTGGTACAGTGATGGGAATTGAACCCAAGACCTCTAGGCAAGCACTCTACACTGAGCTACATCTCCAGCCCTGGAATCATGTTTTAAATACTGCTTTACAACCTATTATCTTTACTTCACCATATATTAAGTGAGTACATATGAATCTACTTTTTTAAACTGTTGCAAGAGTATAAATGTATCACACCATCAAAATTTGTTCAAAAAGAGTGGGACATAGAGCTAAAGTGGTTTTATTCTTTTTTTTTTTTTTTTAAGAGAGAGGGACAGTGAGAGAGACAGAGAAAGAGAGAAACAACTTTATTTAGTTTTTCACATGGCCGTAGTTGCTCCAACACTCAGTTGAGTACGTGGTGCTGGGGTTTGAACTCGGGTCCTTGTGCTTGCCAGGCAAGCGCCAAAACTGCTGAGCCACTGCTCCAGCCCCCAAGTGTTTTTATTCTTATAAGTATACTGCAAACCTATTTCACCTGAAAGACTCCTTTGAGGAGGAAAGTGGGGGTGGGTTGAAAGGAAGAGGGATTTTCACATGATATACAGCTTTATAATGTTTGAAATAATTTCTATAAAGATCATTTATTACTTTTTGAAAACAAAAACTAATACAGGAAAAGAAAACTAATACAGGGATTTATAAAATACTGAACAATGTACCACTTTGCTTTTCACACCAGAATTTCTAAAACACTGCTGAGATGTGATACACACCATATATATATATATATATATATATATATATATATATATATATATATATATTAGAAACAGGGGACAGCGTGTGAGAGAGAGAGAGAGAGAGAGAAGCAATTCTATTTAATTTTTTATGTGACTTTCATTCCTTGAACACTTCGTTGTGTATGTGGTGCTGGGGTTTGAACTCGCATACTCGTGCATGCCAGGCAAGTGCTGTAACCACCGAGCCACCGCTCCAGCCTCAAACATACCATATATTTTTTAACACGTAAGAGTCCCCCCTAGGTTAACTGGACAAACTGGCTTTTCTGCAGTCTCTGGAATGAAACTTGTCCCCAATCCCTTAGTACATGTTTGTCTAGCTTGTAAAGGCATTGAGAAAATGAGGGGATTCTATTCTAATCTGCTTTTATGGTCTGGTTTCCTCCTGAGCAAGTTCATGGTGACTTCTTCTGTGCCTGGGAGGCAAAGAGGCAGAACTGGTTTCTCACCTGCCCCAACACATTCTCTGAGCCTCCATGTGCCCCTCTATACCATGAGGGTGGAACAGTTCCTACCTCGTGTCATAGGGTCCCATCCTAAGAGTTCAAGAAATGGTAGGCTTGTTTATTATGAATCAGAGATTTTCTCTACCCTGTATTATCAGGAAAAAGGCAGGAATAAATTGCCTGCTGGGACTGCAACTATATCTGGTGAACCCCCGTTGAAAATGTTTGGGGTTCCTCTAACCATGCTCACCTGATTCATTGAAGTGACTTGAATATTTGCACTTAGGAAAGTAATATCACTTGGAATTCAACGTGATTTCACTGAAAGATGTCCAACCCCTGCAGTCACCATATATTAGAGTTATATGCAATATTTAGCAGAGGATTTTTAAAGAATGTTTATAGAGTTATTAGAAATTAATTTGTAGGGACTGGAGCAGTGGCACTTGACTGACATGCATGAGGACGTGGGTTCGAACCCCCAGCACCACATACACAACAAAGTGTCAAAGCAACAAAGCCACATGCAAAACTAAATAAAAATTGATTCTCTTTCTCTCTCTCATTGTCCCTCTATTTCTTTAAAAAAAAAAAAGAAATTGATATGTGTAAAATCAGTTTTTCCCTCAAAAATCACACTGCAAAGCAATTCTTAATGGCATGGAGAAATTGTAAACAAAATAATTTTTAATTCTGATAGAAATACATATGCAAGGGGTTGGGGGTTGGGGATTTAGCTCAGTGGCAGAGCGCTTGCCTAGCACTCGCAAGGCCCCGAGTTCGGTCCTCAGCCCTGAAAAAAAAAAATACATGTGCATGCATTCAAATTAAAAAAACAACAAAATCTCCAGAAGGTTAACACTGGTTATTAAAGAAAGGGGAACTTATGGGGAATTTTTATTTCATTTCTTGGGTATTTGGGTATATTTCTAATTTTATGATAATGGCTTTTGTCCTGCAACAAAAATCAAGAAATAAATATTAATAAAAATGCCTCTGCTGGACATGAGATGTACGGGGTGCGAAGAATTACTCTGCTGAACGCTTTTGGACTTTACCTGAGCAGTTAAGACAGGCCAGGTCTTGCCAGATGAGAGGCCCCTGGGGTGGAGCTGGCCTCCGGGTGGTCTAGGAGGCAGGCTTCCTTCTCTGTCCTAGCTCTGCCCTATCCTGTTTGGCCACTCAGCAGCAGCAGCTGGGCTTGACCAAGGCAGGCCTCAGCTGGCGGGACAAGTTTGTCTGCCCTGACCCCCTCCCTCAGAGGCCAGCATATGTGGGTGAGAAGGAGCGAAAAAGGTGAGTCAGCCATTCACTGGTTATTCCTACAGTACCCCTACATGACCGCAGGCCTCTGTGACTTCTACCCATCCACTGTTCCCTAAGTGCCCTCAGCACAAGGTCTCACTCCTCATCTGGCTCTAGGGACCCATGTGGCTTGGTTTCTATCCACCTCCCCAGTCCCCCTCTCCCTCCTGGCCCACTGAGTCAAGTTCCCTTTCACCATCTCAGATCATAGAATGGAAGGAACACACAATAACGCCACGGAACAGTCAAGCAAGAAACTCTCCTCTGAGCGTATTCATTTTTGCATATATTCCTTCCAAGAGGGCAGGTTGGTTTTTTCACTTAAATATAAAACCTCTTTGACCCGAGCAATGTCACCTCTGGGAATCTACCCTGCTAGTGCACTCAGGAATGTGTGCAAAGAACTACCTGCAAGGGCGATTAAGAAGCAAAAACGGGGCCAGGCACAGTGCTATACTTATACCCCCAGCAACCTCAGGAGGCTGAGGCAGAGGATCGCAAGTTCTGGGCCAACCTCAGCAATTTAGCCAGACCCTGTCTCAAAAAATAAAAGGGGGCGGAATATAATTCAGAGGTAGAGTGGGCCTGAGTTTAATCCCGTGTGAAAAAAGATTACATAACAGTGGGATCATTATGCCATATTTGAGCATGCACATAATTTGATCGGTCTCATTCCCCAGTACCGTCCTTCCTCCTTGTCCTTCCCTATCTGCTTTCTTTGCTCTGTTGCTCTCCTTGTATTGTGTTATTGCTCCTTTAATTAGTGCATCACAAATAAATACATAACTATACGATGCGTTGTGGTGTATTTGTACATGGACAAAGACTGATTTGGCAGATTTCATTCCCCAGTACTTTTTTATTCGAAACCTTTTCTCTGATTTCAGAATGTCTTCATTATGGATTACAGAAAAATATTACACAGGGTTGAGGAATGGAGCGGAAGTAAGGGAACAGGACACACAGTTCACTAGAAACCGCCTCACCAAATGATTGGGTTACTAAGTGGCCAACTCATGGAATTGATCAAAAATGCTTTCAAATGGGCGGGAGCGGAGGTTCTGCAGTTATGGTGCTTGCCTGGCAAGCGCGAGGATGCGGTTCGAACCCCAGCACCACGTACACAATGAAGTGTTAGAGCAAGGAAAGCCACATGAAAACTAAATAAAATTGATTCTTTCTCTCTCTCTCTCTCTCTCTCTCTCACTGTCTCTCTCTCTTAAAAAAATGCGTTCAAACAATGTTAACCAAAATGGTTTAAAGGATTATAGAAACAATGGATTGTAGTCCTCTCAGAACCACTAGGCTAAGAGTCCTGAGTCAGAGATAGGGCAGACAGCAGGAAATGGGCTTTCCAGAAGGATAGGAAGCTGGAGGTGGTAATATTCTTCCGGAAACTCTGGCCACCAACTTTGCTGTCACCCCAGTGTGTGGTCTTGCAGATGAGAATTATGAATGAGAACTGGGAGAGTCCTGCGTGGGTAGACTTGCTTAAATGGAAAAAATTTACATTGTTATGTAAGGTCTTTGAAATGGTGATGTAAATCCCTGCCTTTTAAGCACTCTGTTTATTATGAGAACTGAACTTTTCAAATGCAGAGAGCCTGTCTTATGCAGATGGAACACTAATACCTTGTGCCCCAGGAAGTGGGGTGCAAGACACTATGCAAACACTGGGTGCAGCTGCCCTGGTCCTAGGTGGTAAAATTGGAATACCTTTTTAGTAAAATTGTAAATATCATTGACTCACCAGCCAGCTCCCCCTAAGCCAGCTCCTCCTACAGCTTACAGGGAGGGGATTGAACCCAGGGGCCCTCTACCATTGAGCTTGATCCCCAGTTTTTTGTTTTTTGATTTTCCTGAGACGGGGTCCCATTAAGTTGCCAAGGTTGGCCTTGATTTTGCAATTCTCCTGCCTTAGCCTCCAGAGTCACAGGGGTTTCAGGCTTTCACCCCTGCACAGGGCACCTTGACTCGTTCTTACATTCATTCATTCATTCTGATATTTATTGCTAGACTATCTTGCTTATCTGGGGACCCATCAGGGAATAAACCAGATTTCAGACTCTCGCTTTGTACAGCTTACCTTCTGGGGACAGGGGGAGACAGATGAAACCGATAAGAGACAAAGGAGAATCGATGCTAAGAAGAAAAAGAATAGAATAAAAAACAAAACATACGCCAGCCAGGAAAGGAGGTAGGTAGGCTCAGCACCACGCCCACGTTTAGTCGTGAGCCTCCAGCAGTCGTGTGTTGTCCCTGTCTACTGTCCCGGTTGCAGGCTGTACTCTCTGAACACCATGTGTGGGCATGGGGTGGGGTGGGGTGGAGGCCTTGGAAAGCTCTGATCGACCACTCCTGCCCTCGGAACCAGGATGCGGTCAGCTCCATCCTTAGGGTTGGGCCCGTGAGCAGGAAGCTGTTGCACCGCGTATGCTCAGAGCCTGAGTCTAGGGAAGGGTGAACACTGGGAGCAGAAATGACCACTATCTTCTCCTTCAACCTTCCTCCTGACGACTGGGTGACAGATAACTCAGAAAGCACTCAGATAATTCACTGTTTGCTATTATCATTACTGTTGTTTTATTGATATTAGAGGGACCCATCACCCACCTGTGCCATTTATCTATTTATTCCTGTTCAATTCCATTTGTCCGGTTTGGGCTTTGCCAATAGAGGGCCCTGGAGGGATGCTTCAAGGGCTTCCTGATTCTGGTATTTTGTTCTCGCTCCTACTGGTCTGTTGCTAGTAGGTGGCTGTTAGTTCTTCACATTGCAGGGGACATCAGCAGGGCCATCTAAAGCGCAGCAGGTGGTACGCCACCAACCCAAGTAAGATATCTATTAAAAATATAAAGTAGCTTGGCGCGGTGGTGCAGACCAGTAATCCAAGCTACTCAGGAGTCTGAGGGAGGAGGATCTCTGAGTTTGAGGCCAGCCTCAACAATTTAGTGAGACCCTCAGCAATTTAGTGAGAACCTGTGTCTAAATACAAAACTAATATTAATAAAATAAAAAGGAGTGGGGATGTAGTTCAGTGGTATAGCACCCCTGGGTTCAATCGCCAGTACTAAAACAACAGCAACAAAAACTAACAAAAAACCTCATGAAATAGAATTATTTCTCACTGAATTGACTGCCTTCTTAGCTTCTCTGCACATGGAAACAGAAAGATGCAAAATAGAAAGTAGAGGAACTAGAAAAGTCTTTGAGGAGCTGCTCCAAGCCTTGCTGAAAAAAAAAATCAAAAGAAGATCCAGATATTAAAGTTCATCTCATAAAAATTCATTGTGAAATTTGAGGAAACAAATCTGGAAACAGAAAGAATGTTCAATTTTCAAGGTCTATATCCAGAGTCAGGGATATGATATTTATTGCCTAAAAATGATTCTAGTCCAAATTATATCAGATAGCTTTTGGTAAGAACCCCCAAATACAGTGCCCTAAATAATGCTTTTACCCCCTGATTCTATGGTAATGTCAACAGGCGGTGTCTTCGAAGAAGGATCTCTTCAGTTCCTGGACAGAAGGAACCAACAGGCTTCTTGGTATCTGTGATGGAAAAGAATTTCAGACATAGATGTTTATTTAGGAAGGAGATGCCTATTTAGGGGAGAATGTGGGCGATCTCAAGAGAGAGATGCATTTTTGGAGTTCCCAGCTCTGCTTTTGAAGGAAACTTGGTGAGGGGCGGGTATGTAGGAATGATGATCTTCGGCTGATTTCTGATGGTCTCAGCACACTCAGGATTTTCTTTCTTTCTTTCTTTCTTTTTTAGAAAGAGGGAACAGTGAGAGAGAGAGAAGCAAAAAATTTTTTTAAAGAGAGAAGGACAGAGAGAGAGACAGAATCAATTTTTTTTAAATATAGAAGGACAGTGAGTGAGAGAGAGACAGAGAGAATCAATTTTTATTGAGCCTTCCACATGGCTTTTGTTGCTCTGTACGTGGGTGCTGGGGTTTGAACCCGTGTACTTGCGCATGGCGGGCAAGCGCCATAACAACCAAGCCACTGCTCCAGCCCGAGAGAAGCAATCTTTCTTTAGTTTTTCATGTGACTTTCATTCCTCCAACACTTCTTTGTTACTCGGTGCTGGGGTTTCAACTCTTGCACTTGTGCATGCCAGGTGAGTGCTGTAACCACAGAGCCACTGCTTCAGGCCATTCTCAGCATTCTTAGGCTGATGTTTTCATTATCTGATCAGCCGATAGTGCTGGAAAGTCCCCTAAGTTATAGGTTCCTCAAGATACTATATCTCTCTTGATTTATTGGGGATTTGATTAACAGTGTGCAGGTAGATTTATAGACTTCCAAGGAATTTGGAAGTAACAGTCCTGGAAGATCGATAGGCTTAGTGGGTAACAAACCTGGAAAAGCATGCAAAACTTTTGATTTAAAATCCTATTTTTTCTCCTTCCTTTATGTCTCCTTTCTGCCTTTCTCTTATTTCTTCGATGCTACCTCAGGACCATTTGTGCTGATCTCAGCTAGGCAATTCTGTAGGTGTCCCCTGGGTTCACTCACATGCGTCGCAGTTGGGGCTTGCTGCAGGTGGTGTAGGTGGCTGGGGTGATGGCTCTGACTGGGTCATGTGTCTACTGCAGGCCAGTCCTGGCTTATTCACGTGATGGTCCTTGCCAGGCTCCCAAGAGCAGTAAGAGAGGACAAGCCCCCAAATGCACAAGCAGTTATCAAGGCTCCGCTTTTTCACATTTGCTATTGTCTCATTGATCAAAGAAAGACACATAGCCAACCCAGAGTTAGTGTGGAAGGTCATTACCCAATGGTGTACATATGTGGAAGAGAATCATACAGGCCATTTCCACAATCTACCACACAGGGATAGATGAAGAAATACCAGCAGTCCCCTTCAGAGTCAAGTTGCTCCACTTGAGAGTGTTCCACTGTGAGAATTTCCTCCAATAGAGGAGTTCCCAGGAAGAAGTCAAATGGCAAAGAGGACCTTGGGCCATTCCTCCAGTAACCAGAGTTATCCTGTGAATAGTTGCTTTTTTTTTCAACATTTCAGATGTCAAGGGTTGAAAAGATGAGGTTGTAACTCATGTTTAAATTCATGTTTCAAAACCTGAGTAGGAAATCTAGTAAAGACATGAAGATTCCCTTGGATGCCTGTTAGATGATTTCTCAGAAGACCTTGGCACTGAAATGGAAAAAAAAATACACTAGAAAAGATAAAAGGTTGAGAAAACGATCTTTCTGGAGTGACACTTCAATCCTGTTGGAAATATAAGAAAGAAGGTCCCTAATTATTCAAATCCCTCTTATTGTAACAACAACAAAAAAAAACCCTAAGATCAAATTGTCATAAATGTTCCATCTCACAGTCCTTTTAACATCACACTGGAAGTGCTGCCAATGCAATAGGACGTGAAAATAAAAGGTACACAGATTGGGATATAATAGAACTGTCTTTGTTCACAGATCACATGATTGTCTTTGTAGAAAATTCTAAAGAATCAAGAACAGCAACAACAGAAACCCTCATGGAACAAATAAAATTATTATATCACGGTTGTAGGATTCAAGGTTAATAAACAACAGATCAAACTGTAAGTCCAAGCATTCTTTCTTAATTACATCACTGCCTGATATACCAACTGAATTACCATTTAGAGGTACAGATGGATCTAGAAATAACAGATAGACTGATGCCTTTTAGAGATTTCCATTCAGGGCACACAAATGCCATTCCCAATTAGACTTTCCTGACCTTCCTCAAGAAAGTGGTTACCAATCAATGAGTTTATGTTACATTTCTCTGCCATGGCACCAAACCTTTTCCTCAATAAAGGCAAATTTCCTAATCAGGAAGGAATGGGGTTAATAGTCATTGTGACCTATATCGTGTACTTAAATACCAAGACATTTTGTGGACAAGTGGCCCTATTTGAATCCCAGATACTTATATATAGGATGCTTACCATATATATCTTCAGGTAGAGTAAGTGAAAAAATCCCAACTTTAACCATATTATTCTCCTTTTTCTCCCGCTCCTTTTATTTCCAGTACTGGAGATTCAACCCAGGGATGCTTTACCACTGAGCTATACCCTCAGCACTTTTATTTTTGAGACAGGGTCTCACTAAGTTGCCGAGGCTGGCCTCCTGAGTAGCTGCTACTGTGCCTTCCTCAAACTTAACCTTCTGAAAACACTCCTTTGAAATGCTGGAAATGCCAATGGCTACTGTAAAAAAAAATTAGGCACTTTCAAAGTATTTCACAAAATGTATCATTTTATTTTTATTTTATTGTTTTGCTAGTGCAGAGGGTTGAACCCAGGGCCTCATGCATGTTAGGTGAGCACTCAACCAAACTATACCTCCAAACCTGAAAGGCCTTGTATTAAGATCTGGGTAGTAACATTATTAGTGATCTTTCTTTTCTTCCTTTTGCTATTTTTATTTTATTTTTGTACATTACTATTTCATGTGTATAAAAGTCCCATCCAGGGCTGTGGAATGAAAGATCCATGGGCAGAAGGTTAAGTCAGACCTGTGCTCCCCAGAGATTAGTCCCTAGTGCAGTTCTGGGTGAGGTGGGCCGTAGAGTCTACATCATGGGTGTCAGACAGAGTCAGATGCACACCACTCTGCTTCTTCATGGTGAGGCCCTTGCTAGGACAGCCATTCTTTTTCAGGCCTGGAAGCTGACAAAAGATGTGCAGTGTCGGGCCACAGACACAGCATTTGCCTGTGGGTCACAAGGGTTTCCTCTGGGTCTTTCAGTACTTGCTCCAGCTTCTCTTTGTGAATATCAGATTTCTCCCTGTACCTCAGTTTCTCCCACTTTCTCTGCCAACACATGAAGTGATTTGCTACATTTCTTGGTGCCCACACTGCTCATTCCACTTGTCCTCTGATCATATATCCCCTTGTCCATCCTCTAAGGCACTGTCAAATGTGCCTTACTTGGTTTTACCTGCATCCTTGGTTAAGCAGACAAGGTGAAATCTGTGGAGGCAGGGGCTGGGTCTTCTCCAAGGCTCAATACAGATGACATACAATTCCATTTATGGAGTTACATTTATGAAGTTTAATAAATATTTTAAGTAAATCCAAGTTTTTGATGCCTACACATGGGCTTCAAGGAGCTACAAGATCTGAATTTTAAGTTTCATCTCTAAATCCTTGGGTAATCTTGGATGCTGAACCTCAAAAGTAATCATGGCCTTTGGTTTCTCCAGAGATCAAATCTTGGTGAAATTCCTTTAGGCTTTGAGAAGTACAGGATTATTTCTGAGTATGTTATGAACACTTGTGCAGTTGAGCTGAGTTCCCGAGATTCAGTTAACTGCCTGGTTCCAGTTGGATTTCTTACTGTATCTCAAATATACTAAGTTCCACTTTGTATTTGCTACCGCTTCTGAGAGTACATTTCTTCCAGACTTTCCCATGTCAGATACCCAGCCTTAATTTTCAGGGTCTATAGCAGCGTCAAAGCAGTGGTCTACAAGGAAATGACTCAGTTTCAAGGCAGTGGGAAACAGAAGAGATCCCACTGTTCTATTACTTCTTCTGAAGCTCTCAACCCTGATAGGTACATATTATTATTATCCCCATTTTACAGATGGGGAAATTCAGGCCCAGAAGAATTAAGTAGCTTGCCAAAAGTCTCACAACTAACCTGTAGCAAGACCAAGATATGAATATAGGCAGATTTGGATCCAGCATCCAACCACTTAACCACAGGCCCTGATTCTTTTTTTTTTTTATTAGATGGATATGAAGTTACAATTGAGGGAAAAACATTGTCAAACAATCAAGAACAAATGTATATATACATACTTATCCAAGGCTAATGCCATGTCATGGATGCCCTGCTTGGGTCCCCCATGTTGCTATGTTTCCCCCAGAAGAAGCCCTGAGTTAAATGGATATCTCGTAGAGGTCAGAAATCTTCTTCTGAGGGGCTGGAGCAATGGCTCGGTGGTTACGGTGCTTGCCCAGCATGCGCAAGTACACGGGTTCAAACCCCAGCACCCACGTACACAACTAAGTGTCAGAGCAACAAAAGCCATGTGAAAAACTCAATAAAAATTGGTTCTCTCTCTCTCTCTCTCTCTTTCTCTCTCACTGTCCTTCTATCTTTAAAAAGAAAAAGAAAAGAAATCTCCTTCTGAGATGATTCCCCCGTATTCCCACCCTCCAGTCTCCTAGATATCCTTCCTAAGCCCTCCTCCATGCCCTGATTCTTGAGATATATTAAAGCTTAGTATCATAGGGTCTCAAATGGGGTAGGTGCTCAATAAGCAATAGTTATTTCTCTACTCCTTTCATATCTTGCAATTCACCCCCCAGAACCAAGCTGACAACCCATCTGATTCCATCCTGCCAGAGCCCATGGTCCCTCCCGTGTGCTAGCACACACTCAGTGGCTGAGTTTGAGAGTTTTGGTGTGAGACTTGAGGGGTTCCCTTCCAGGCTCCACCATTCCCTAGCTCTGTAAACATAGGGATGTTACATCCCTCTCTGGCTTTCAGTTTCGTCACCTAGAAAATGGCAATGGTAACTATCCTGAGGAACTAGAATTATGGGGAATCAATGTGATAATACATGCAGAATACTTTCTACCTTACCTAGTCTATTAAAAAAGGGCTCAAAAAACTTGAAATTATCATTAGGGCTTGTCAATGAGAAAACTTTATATATATACCTTCAAATGCCTTTAGGGCTAAAGTTGGGATCAGATGAACTTAAACTCCTCAATTGATCCAACCCAGTATCTATCAGATAAGTACTTCCTAGAGGTAAGGTTGTTTAGGGGGTGATCACTTGACTCAGACAGATCTGGGTCTGATTTCCTGTTCAGATTTCCTCTCAGGGTCTGTTTATCTGTCAAATGGGAAGGAAAGTATGAGGAGTGATTAAAATTTCAAGTTTGGATTCAGAAGATCATATGACATTCTACTCCTTGCTCAGCCATAGATGAACTGCGTGGCCTAAACAGCACCATCTTGGTCACTCTTCCTAGGGTGGTTGTGAAGATTCTCCAGGACCAAGTGTGTCTGCACTCTGGACACTGCAGCTGTTAAGAATGAAAGGCATTGCATAGGGATGTGTAGGAGCTGAGGCTCTGGAGTAAGTCAGAAATAGGCCTTGTTCAAATTCCAGCTCTGACAATTATTTCTAGGGAGATCTTAGGAAACCAATTTCTCCTCAGTCTTAGCTTGCATATCTATCTGTAAAATGAAAACAATGACAGTAGATAATTTGCCACAAGGATTCAATCAGATGGGGTCGGTAAAGCACTTAAACCTGGCCTGGTTCAGTGTAAGTGTACAGTAAATGGCAAATCCATTAAACAGCTGACTTTTTTTTTTTTTTTCTGGTGGTGGGAATCCGACTCAGGTCCTGGCATTAGCTAGACAGGAGCTCTACCACTGAGCTAATCTCAAACCTTGATTTTTAAAATAAACTTTTTTACAATGTCAATTAATTTTTCCAAAAGCTCGAGGACTTGAAAATACGCAGTCGTCAGGATCAGATCCAAATAGAAAAACAAAAAACCAAACCCAAACCTCTCGCTTGTAGATGAGGCAAATCTGGGCCCACGTGACCTCGTCAGACCCTAGTCCACGTCTACAAGATCAACCCTACTTCATCGTAGTGTGGCTCAAAGGTTGGACTCTCACCAGAACACGGTTCGAGCAATGCCCATACGTGCTGTGTGACCAGAGACTCAGCTCTCTAACCTGCAGAGGCTAACCTGCATAGCAATCATCTACCTTACAGGTTTATTTAGAAAGACTGAAAGAGATGATGTGTAGAGCGCGGTATGTGGAAAGCGTTTCATAAGCGGGAGTTGTTATTACTGCCGCTACTAGGACGACGACGACGACTTTTTAATTTTGTCCCATTTTGGGCCGGGAACTCGACTCAGCCAGTCTCTGTCTCCACTTAGAGCTCTGGCTACGGACCCAGGCCCTTATACTTGTTGCCTTCCTCAGGAGGGTCTTCTTGCCGGTTCCCATCCCCCCTATCTCCAGCTCCGCCAGTAGCCGTGCAGAAGGAGGGGCAGGCAATGCTCCCCAGAGTCCTGGACTTAACTCTAAGCGCCGCCTGAAACCATCGGGCTCAGCCCCTGCTGTCACTACCTTTTGATCAATCAAAAGAGAGGAGTAAGCCTCCGGACCAATCAGAAGCTGTAGCGGCAGAGCTATGCCCGCCTCCTTAAGGCGCCCTCGCGCCTCATTGGATGGGTCTGAGCGCAAACGCGAGACTAAGCCGCTAAGGAGAGACTGGTGCCAGCCAATCAGAGATGCAACCGCAGCCAGCTCGTGCTGGCCAAGTGCAGTCGCGGTGAGAGCTCGCAACTTGTCAGCGTCAAAAGCTGTGGCTGGGCGGAAGTTCTCCTCCCTAGGCCAATTAATGTTGGGGGCAACGCAATTGGCCATTCTCTCTATGGTGTAGGGGAGAGCTGGTATCTGCAGCACGTAGGTAATCCTGGCTCAGCAGACAGACGAATCAGGGAGAATTATAGTGAGAGTAGCTAAGTTAATCACCAGTCAAGGCACTGACCCGGTCTTGTGTCTTTCCTGTCCCTAGATACTTTCCTGTGAGGTAGGGTGAGTTGTGCAGCCAATCAGCGGCGAAGCAGGGCAAGAGGCGGGAAAGGGGAGCCACCTATAAGCTTCCGAATCTGGCGGCTTTTACAGGCCTCCTAGCCAATCAAGTGCACAGGAAACCTACACACCCCCTACACACTTCTCTAAAGTGTAGATCTCTACAGATTGTAGAGGGTTGAGAGAAAAGTGAAAGGGTTTGCAAACAAGTGCTACTCAGGATGGCAGAATAAAAGCAAAAAAGGTGGAAGTTGCCCTAAGCCTTAACAAAGAAGCCTTCATGGCTCTTCTGGTGAAGGAGGTTCAAGGTTCAAACCAAAGAGGGTGGGAAAGGGCAAACTCCATAACCAATCGACATTAGTGGTGGACTGGGAGACAAATGAGATCTCAGCCTGGGAGGTGCAAAACCTAAGCCGCTGGACAAGTCAGAATAGAGGCTCTGCTTCTCCGCATGAGCTCCACAGCCAATCAGCTTCGAGGAAGTGGTGCTGTCCTAGGTGCCTCTCTGTTCAGCACTCTCTGCAGGCACAAGGCAGGGAAAAGAGCGCGGCCAGGGCTACAACCAATCAGCGCCTGCCTCGGATCCAGGCCTGTAGAGCTCTGGGCACGCGCTCCTGGCCTCGCGCTGCTCCCCACTTTCTAACGGCCACTTGGGCTTAAGCCGCCTGGAGTGTGAGTGGGACTGAATAGGGAGCAGGAACAGGGTCTGAGCTGGTGAGTGCTATGGATTTTATTTTATCCTTTTTCTTCGGCCTTGGACCTGGTCCAGGCAAAGCTGGAGTCTGGGGACTTGAGTGCCCACCGTTAAAGATTGGAAGTGAGGGGAAAGAGCATTAGCCCCTTGGGCCTTCTGTCCTAGAGAGGCTGGACGTGGAGGCTTCTGGGTATTTTGAGACCTAGGCTGGGCTGAAGCCAAACTAGCATCCCCCCTGCGTTGGTGCAGGGTCCCTGAGGCCAGCCTGCATTGGAATTGTGTTCTGGGGTGTCCTTGGCAACGAGGATGAGGTGTGGCTTCTGGACAGTGAGAAGTTGTCTGGGGTCTCTGGACTGAGTTTGGCTCTAGCAGCTAAGAGTCAAGGCCTGTGGTTTTCCGGAGGCTATGGAGTCACTGGCCAAACATCAAACTAATGTGTACTTGTGAGGTTTTCTGAGGATTTGGGACCAAGCCTGGGCAGGAAATGACTGTTAGTAAGGTTGACAGTCCACTGGGAAATTGTCAAAGGTCATTGCACCCAGACCGTGCTGGGAATCTGGGGTTGCAAGGCTTTGAGGCAGTTCTGGACTCAGGTTTGAGGTGCTTTTGGCAGACTTTCCAGTACTGGATACAGGTTGGACAATGTGGCCAGGAGATTAGGGCAGTGATTCTCTGGAGGTTCTGGGAAGGAAGCTTCTGAATCCCAACCAAGCTGGGTGCCCTTAATGAATTATTATTGCCCTTTGGTGGCTCTATATGGACTGGGAATAGGTAGTGTCTGGGACTTTTCAGTCTCTCCTCATTCCCACTCTTACCCATGTTCCTTCTGGTCATTTCCAGAAAATACCACGTTGTAAGCAGAGGCAGGTGCAGTGTTGTACTGGAACATATGTGAGAGAGTCTAATCTTCAAGAAAACACTCAGGTTGTCTTCATTAATGCTCTTTTGATACTCATGGGGCATGGTGTTTGCTGCATTCAGCATGGTGGGATGTTCTGATCCTGAGAGGTGATGACATGATTTGGAGGGAAAAAAAGGAGACAGAGCAAAAATCTGAGGGAAGTAAAGGTGTGGGGGAAGCCAGGGGACACTCCACTTTGTGGGGCAGAGGCACCCTGCTTCTAAGCCACATGCCTTTTATTCACAAGAAAAGAAGGCAGGTGATCCACCTGGACATAGCTGCTTGAGCCATCAATCCAACACCTCCTTAATTCCGCAGCTGGGTGGGAGCCACTGTTTTTCCTAGGCAAACCTCCACATGCCTGCCAAGTGACTTTTGTCAGCAAGCTCCCCAGCCTCATGCCCTTCCAACAAGGGGAGGCATGCTTTGGCTATACCTTAATGGAAAACAGTGGTTCCCAACAGGTCTTGATATCTGATTTAATTCAGCTGTTCAACGGTCGTAACGTTTTCAGGGTATTTCTGTATATACCCAAAGTTCTTAAATCATGAATGGGGTGGAAGGGGTAATAGATGAGTGGACTCCAGGGGTCTGTTAGCTCCTGGAAATCAAAGGAAAAATTGTCTGCATGTGTGTATGGAGGGGGGGCCAAAAAGGGATGCAGGGCTAAGCAAAATGGAATATTTAACGCGTCCAGGCACAGAACTGTCTGTGGAATTTCTTGTCATATGTTCATATGCAAAATGGTCTGAGCGTCTACAATTTTCTAATGTAAAGGGTTGGTCCTATGGCTTACGTTCTCACTTGGATGGAGCCCTCGCTAAGAGGGAGGTTAAGAACCACTGGAAGCCAGCTGTGGTGGTGCACACCTGTAATCCCAGTGGCTCCAGAGGCTGAAGTAGGAGGATGGCAAGTTCAAAGCCAGCCTCAGCAACTTTGCCAGGTCCTAAGCAACTTAGTAAGACCTATCTCAAAATAAAAAAACAAAACTAAAAAGGGCTGAGGTTGTGACTCATTGGTTAAGCACCTCTGGGTTCAACCCTTGGTACCAAAAAGATTTTTTTTTTTTTACTAAAATAGTCTTCTATATTGTTTATGGGAAATAAGCAAAACTACAAATATTCCTCCCTATTCTTCTCACACTTGGTGTTTGCCCAGACTGCATGGTGTCTCACATGTTAGCATGCATATCCAAGCACAGTGTAGCTACCCACTCACACACAATCAGGGCCAATGTAGACCTGGTGAGGCCATGAAGCCCATGGATGTGGGCTCAGCATCATACTCCAGGCTCTGGATTCTCATATATTTATCTTGTGGCTGGTGAGAGTTTCATGTTTCAGTTTCCATGTGGGCACTTTCTCAATGCCCTTGGACTCCTTAGCTTATGGGGAAGAACTAAGCCAGAGGAGATCAGAGCTGGGCCTTCTGCCTGAGTTTAAGTGAATACTCGTACTAAGTACTGGGTACCACATTAGGATTAAAGTAAAGAAATCCACTATGAGAATGCAGAGGAACCTGAGTTACTGACTTCTATTCTAATTTATTTTCCATTTAATTCACAAAAGATATGCTATGATAGGGTCTCTTTGACCTAGATTCAACTTACCTGGGTATAACTATATGTGGTTCTTGGGTTATGTAGCACATCTGTTTAAAGGAAGGAAGGAAAAAATTCACCCTTTTATGTGTCTTCTCTGGTATATTGGGTGTACTTAACTAGAAAGAGCAAATATCTTGAAAGTTCATGTCAGACTTGGATAATTGGTCTTTTATATAAAATACAGTGGGAAGTTTCATCACCCTGATTTATAGAAAGAGATGTGTTCCCAAGAAGAATTTCTCCTTAAGTTTTTCTAAATTGAATCTTGTTTAGCGTGGTTTGGAGAGTGGGCTCAATATTTAAAATAATCAAGATAAAGAAAGAACATTGGGTTAGAGATATGGCTCATTGGTAGAGTGATTGCCTAGCATCCATGAGGTTCCTGGGTTTGATCTCCAGCACTGAAAGAAAAAGTGGGAGAGAACATTTTTCATAAAACAAATAATCATCCAGGGCCTTTTCTTTCCCCAGTACTAGGAATTGAACCTAGAGGAATTTTGCCACTAAGCTATATCCCCAGCTTTATTTTTTATTTTGAAACAGGGTCTTACCAAGTTGCCTGGTCTCAAACTTGCAATCCTCCTGCCTCAGCTTCATGAATTGCCAGGATTACAGTCATGTGCCACTGGGGCCTATTCCAATGATATAATTTTAATTATAATATTTAAATGGAATCATGCTGAGTACAGTGGTGCATGCCTGTAACCCCAGTGGCTTGGGAGGCTGAGGCAGGAGAATCACAAGTTTAAAGTCAGCCTCAGCAACTTCATGAGGCCTTAACCAACTTGTGAGACCCTGTCCCAAAACAAACAAAAACAGGCTAGGGATGTAGCTCAATGGTTAAGCACCCCTGGGTTCAATACCTGGTACAAAAAAAAAAATTGAATCAATATTTATATTGCCGTGTTGACATTGTTACATCAAGCTGAGTTGTGGCCAAAGAAGTTTATGATACAAGACTTCTGGAAAGCTCTGATTTTGCAGCCAGGCTGTGCAGTGAGCACCTCACACATTTTTCACTTGCTATCTCATTGGTCAAATCTATCAATAAGAATAAAAAATACTAGACTGTATTAAAAAGAACAAAAGCAAAAATCATACTCCCTTTTCCCACAACTTATCTTCCAAACATGACCTACCCTAATCTTTCCTACCTGCTCTACTCTGCCAAGATGCAGGCTCATGTCTTCCTAACCTGTGGTTTCCTTGCTCTACCTTGGGGGAACAAATGCAGATTCCTACTGAGTCAGCCTGGGAAGTGTAAGGTGGGCAAGGTTTTTGAGACCAGAGAGGAGAGAACTTCCAAGAAAACAACAGCAGTGTCCCTACCTTTCCAAGTCACAATGATGTTTGCTTCTGCTGTCACTACTCGGTACAAGACGGCTTGGACTGTATGGCCAAGAACGTAGGAGGAGAAGCTAGGCATGGTGACACATGCCTGTTAATCCCGGCTACTCAGGAGGCAGAGGCAGCAGGATCACAAGTTAAAGGCCAAACTGGGAAACTTAGCAAGACCATAAAAAGGCCAGGAATGTTGTTGTCTAGATTCAATTCCAATATCAAACAAAAAGCAGCAAGAGACTAGAGAAGGGCCTAGAGGACCGCCAGCATTAGGACTAAGGTGCCAGGGGCCCTGAGGATTCCTCTGAGGAGGTGCTGTCTAAGGGCGAATCCTTAGGTGGGGTAGACACTGAGTGGGAGGCAAGATGGGGTTTCCCATTCTTAGGGGCTTATGTTCACCCAGTGGGGAGTCCCCTTGCCCCTTCACCTTCCTTTTAGGTTTCCTGAAAGCCCACTGACACTCAACTGTATTTGGCTTACAGAAGTTGCTGCCCTTTGAACAGAGTCTCCAACTCTTGATTATCAATGGGGCAGCTGAGTCACAAGCACATGATGGAGGGTTGGGAGGTGAGGGGACCACACAGTGATGATCTCATCTTCCAGACCCCTGTACCCATCTTTTTATTCTTGGGGGTTCTCCCTGATGGCTTCCTCTACTTCTTCCCAGACTTTAGGAACTGTGTGTTTTTGTGTTGGAGGAAGGTTGCTTCCCTGTGTTTACATACATATCGGAAGGATGTTTTATGTCTTGTCTTTTATGGGTATCTAATGTGTGTCCCTGGGTGTGGTGATATGAGGAGTTAGAAAGCTCAGAAATGGAAAATACTCAACGTTCAGAGTAGCAGATGAATACAGCTCACCCATTTGCATTTTCCCTTTCACTCTGACTCATCTTCCCCTCTCCCCACCCTGGTGCCCTTCCACCAGCCTCACCCACCAAAACACCCTGTCTGATCTAGGAAGGGTTAACACCTGCCAGCACCCATGCTAGAATGAGAGGGAAGGCATTTTAGGTCTGGAGGGAGAGAATAGGAGGCTATTCTGAATATTTTAGGACCCTGGAGCCAAAGGGAGAAAGGGAAACTTAGAGACACAATATTTGGGTGGAGGGCACCAAGATCTAAAGGAGAAGCTTAAGGGGGAAGCAGACTATGTCTTGTCACTAGAGCAGCCTACCAATGCTTGACTTGTTTATCTTCTAATTATCGTGCACACATGATATGCCAGGCACATACCATAAATATTTTACCAACATTTGTTGAATGAATAAAAATTTTGCTATGGGATCAGGGATAACATAGTAAGTAACAGAAAAAGAAATTTGCACCTCGCAGGCCTTGTCTTTTCCCCAGACTAAAGAGTGCTAAAGTATGAAAAGAGGGGAAATCTCCAGGGACCTCAACCTCTTGGGCAGGAAGTGAAAGAAACCCCTGGGTTCTGATTTCAGAGAAATGTCATTTGTCATCAGCTCAAGAAAAGAAGATTTTCTCTTCCAAGACCACCACAGGCCATTCCTGGGGTTGCCCCCTTCAGAGCTTCATGGGAGGATCTGAGTCACACACACCCAGTCCCCAGTGGTGGCCAAGATGACAGGGTTCATTCTCACAGAGCAACTGAGGCTTCCCAGTACCAAGCCAGGGAAAGGCAAGAGGCACGTTTTTGGCTCTCCTTCCTCCTCTCCTTGAGATTCAGATGTTCCCATCTTTTTCACTGCTGAGATAGAACTGGTTGCCAGCAACTACAGATTTATTTCCACCTCTAAGAAAGACAACTAATATAATTTGGTGCTATGTACTTATAAACCACTTTTACATTCGTATCATTTCATCTTCAAACCCACCTCCAAATGGGGCAAGGAGAGATTATCCCCATTTCATGTATGAGGTAACTGAGATTCAAAGAGGTGACTTGCCCATGCTGATTCAACTAGTAAATAGCAGAGATGAGACTTAAATGCAAACCAAATTATTCCAAAGTCTTCATTGCTACAGATTCTTTGACTCTAGGAGTTCAGAAAGGAAGTAAAGAGACAGGAGGTTAGGAGGCAGAATATCTGGGTTCTGGAAGTAGAAGGGCAGACCCCCACTACTGGGTAAAGCAGAACCAGAGTTATAAAACCACACCCCCTTGGGGGACTGTGGCAGACTGATACTGGGGACATCCAATGGAGGACTGAGGTCAGGGGCGGGGCTAACTCCAGGGGGGGCCCAGGAGCCCCAACAGCAGTTCAGAGCATGCGGTATCAGGAGGCAGCTACAACCGGTGAGTGGATACCTTTCCCCAGCCAATGCTTTCCTTCCATTACAGCCCTCTTTCTGTCTACTACCTGCCAACCTGTAACCTCCCTGAGGCATCCAAGTTGTAACGCTTTCTCTTATAATGCTCCTTATGGAGAAACTGCACCCAGGACTGGTGTTTCTCTCTGTATATGGGTTCCCAATTCTCTTCTTAAAAGCCATTATGATGGGGCCAGGCGGTGTGACGCATGCCTGTAATGACAGCGGAAGGCTGAGTCAGGAGGATCACAAGTTCAAACCCAGCCTGGGCAACTTAGTGAGATTCTATCTCAAAATGAAAAATTAAAAAATAAAAGGGCGGGGATGTAGCACCCCTGGATTCAATCCCCAGAATGGAAAAAAAGAAAGAAAAAAGCCAATGTGGTGGTTTTGATGTGTGACTTGTTGGGTTCTTTTCTATTCACTTCTTGAATTATGAGAAACAAAATTAAGCCCTCTCCTTATCCTAATCTTGGAAGGAAATGCCCAACCCCCAGTAGTTTCCATTCTCTTTCTCTCACTTCCTCAGGCATCCAAAGTCTTTTCTAAAACCTTTCTCCATCACTGGGTCATGAGCCTTCTCTCTTGTGGCTTCTTAACTCTCTAGCTGGGAGTCTTTGGTCTCTTCTAATATATCCTTCTAAGGACATATTCTAGAAGTGAGCCTCAAGGAGATGATTGAGGTATGTCTTAAGGCTCTCCCATAGCCATCATCCCTGTCTTGCCATCCTCTCTGGCTTTCAGGTATGATGGGCTTGTTTGGGGAGGACCTCCTATAAAGTTGTGTCTTGCTCTATTTCTAAATGCTAGGGTTTGGGCTGGAGCGGTGGCTCAGCGGTTTCGGCGCTTGCCTAGCAAGCACGAAGACCCGGGTTCAAACCCCAGCACCACGTACACAACTGAGTGTTGGAGCAACTAAGGCCATGTGAAAAACTAAATAAAGTTGTTTCTCTCTTTCTCTGCCTCTCTCACTGTCCCTCTCTCTTTGAAAAAAAAAAAATGCTAGGGTTGACTGGGTTTTGTGGTGATCCTTTTGACTGGAAAGAGGAAAGTCCAGTCTCCTCAGAAGTCTTCCTCCACAGAACTATCCATAAGTGCTATTCTTAAGCCAGAGATTAGTACCTCTACTAGTCTTTTTTTTTTTAAGATAGAGTGACAGTGTGTGTGTGGGGGGAGAGTGTCAATTTTATTTAGTTTTTCATGTGGCTTTCATTGCTCCGACACTTTATTGTATACATGGTGCTGGGGTTCGAACCTGTGTCCTTGCACATGCTAGGCCAGCACCATAACTGCTGAGCCACTGCTCCAGCCCCCTTCTACTAGTCTTAAACCTACAACTGTTAATTCCCTGGTTTTCACTCTAAGTATTGAATTTGACCTAATTTCTTTCACCACATTTCTACCATTGACTTCTGTTATGACTTTGAATAAGTTTAGATCTTCTCTTGGGTTAGTTTTATTTGGTCTGTTCAGGACAGAGTTCCGATCTAGGACCAAAAACTCATTCTTTTCCCCCTCACTTCCACAGGCTTCAGAATATGCCGTTTCTCCCTCCCCTTTCTGCCAAGGATCCCACTTTGTGGTCTTTCTCTCAGAATCTCTGAGATTGGTGTCCAGGCAAGGCACAATGCCCCTACCCTCCACAAGACTGCTCAGCCCATATGGCTCTGATCGGTTGGTACAGCTAGCA
Source organism: Aplodontia rufa (assembly GCA_004027875.1). NCBI lineage: Eukaryota > Metazoa > Chordata > Mammalia > Rodentia > Aplodontiidae > Aplodontia > Aplodontia rufa. Next base: position 88,166 of record PVKS010001733.1, read on the forward strand.
GCCAGGCTCCGGCCAGCACTATGTGATACCATAATCACTGTACGGGACCAAGAGTTCCCTGCCCACAGCCTGGTACTAGCAGGTGTGAGCCAGCAACTGGGCTGCAGGGGCCAGTGGGCTCTAGAAGGCATCAGCCCTTCCACCTTCGCCCAACTTCTGAGCTTTGTTTATGGGGAGAATGTAGAGCTACAGCCTGGGGAATTGGAGCCCCTTGAGGAGGCAGCCAGGGTCTTGGGAGTGCAGGCCCTGGAAGAGGCATGCAGGAGGGCTCAAAGGGCCAAGGCTGAAGAAGAACTGAATGAAGGGCCGAAGAAACATCAGGAGGAGCCAGAGAAACCCACCAGGGATTCTGGGAGAGGATTGTGGGGGCTTGAAGGGAAGCAGAAACCAAAGAAATTTTTTAGAATTAGTAGGCGAGAACAGGAGATGCTGCACAAGCACAAACCATCAATAGAGCACTCTAAGATGACAAGAGCAACACCGGATGGTCAGGGAGAGATGAGATCAAAGGAGGAGAAACTCAGTGGACCCCTTGTTGACCACCAGGGAGCAAACAGAAAGCAAGGAGTGGTCATGCCGGTGAGAGAGAGAGCAGGGAGCTCTGAGGAAAGTTTGCAGGAGTTCCCTAGTCCCCTTCCCCTACCAGGTTCCCTCCAAACCAGCACTATCCCCAGGCCTTGGTGGGCTGAGGCCCCTTGGTTGGGGGAGGACCCACCTGCCCTGTGGAGTATCCTGTTGTGGCCGCCCAGATATGGCACTCCCTTCTCCCATAGCACACCCATCACTGGAACCTGGCAGGAGGTCTGGCCTTGGAACCAGAGGTGAGTGAAGGGCCAAGTGGAAGACCTGCAGCCTGGGAGGGAGTGGCGCAGGACAGGCAAGAGTGAGGGGTGAAGGGCACCAGGTCTCTTATCTCTACATTTCCTAAGCTGGGGTTGGACCAAGAAGTTCTCACCACAGGGGAAGCCAGGATCAAGCCCCTGAGGAGGGCTCAGGACATGCCCTCCTTAGGAAGGGGCCACTGTTGACCAGGGCCCGAGGGTTTGCCATGGCTGTAATTCTTCCCCACCACACCCCCAGGATCCCTTTGACCCTGAACAGCCCCAAAGGGCTCTGGAGTCAGAACCAGTTGGCTTCCTCCAGCCCCACCCCAGGTAAGCCCCTCTCTGTCTTGCACACAGGATCTTTTCCCCTGGGGCTGGGTTCAGGCCTGGCCTGAGCAAGGACCCCATTTCACTCTGCTCCCTCTAGGTTCCCTCCCCCAGGGCCCTGCGCAGCTCAGCCCTGGGGAGATGGAAGAGTCTGGGCAGGAGCACACAGGTGAGTAGGATCAGGGCAGTTTTGCCTCAGCCCTACTGGACCGACTGATTTCTTACCTAGGTGTTACAGTGATTAGGTATGGGATTCCTGGTCCCACCCTGCTTTGGCTTCTCTGTCCACACAGGCTCTCGGACAACCTGTGTGGGTCATGAGGGCACAGCAGGTCTCCCATCTCGCCAACACCCTCCCCCGCCTCCTGCTCGGTCTCGGCCCTATTCTTGCTCTGTCTGTGGGAAAAGGTTTTCACTCAAGCATCAGATGGAGACACACTACCGAGTCCACACAGGTATGGGCGCCCTGCCCAGTGTGAATCTGTCTGCATCCTTCCCTATTCCGGTCTACCCATTCCTGAGTCGTCCTCTCCGGCTCCGGCGCAATCCCCTCGCCCTGTCACCCAGTGTATCCCTGGTTTGGCCAGCCTTCGTTTCCTTGTTCCTTCCTTAACTGACGACCCCCTCCACCCCGCCTAGGAGAGAAGCCCTTCTCCTGTAGCCTCTGTCCTCAGCGCTCCCGGGACTTCTCTGCCATGGCCAAGCACCTGCGGACGCACGGGGCCGCTCCCTACCGCTGCCCTCTGTGCGGGGCTGGCTGCCCTAGCCTGGCCTCCATGCAAGCGCACATGCGCAGCCACTCGCCCAGCCAGCTCCCGCCCGGATGGACCATACGCTCCACCTTCCTCTACTCCTCCACCTCCTCCTCCAGGCTGTCCGAGGCTTCCACCTCTCCAGCTAGTCCCTCCTCCTCCACCACCTGACGGGGTGTTGGTAGTTTCATTGGTCTCAGCCAAGCGTCCAATTAGACTGAGCAAATCTGGCTTCTGAAGCGCTGCAGGATAGGCGCCGAAAGCCCTTTCCTCAATGACTGCGGGTTACAGAAGCCCGGGTCATTGAGCTCCTATAGGGTGAGGGCACTGAAGCTGGCACGAGTGAGGACTAACTGTAGGGGGACTGTTGATTTTACCACCATAATAAAGAGTTTTCTGTGCTCTTGTCTGGACAAGAAAGCCAAGCAAATACTGTAGTCGGTGTTTTAGCACCCCAGCTCAACCCCTTGTCTTGTAGCGGCCCCTGGTGGCCGTGCTCCGCTAATCAGCGGAAAGGACACTTCCTCCGTCTCCCCAGGTCCCCGGGCCTCCCACAGAGGCAGTCAGCCGCAAGGGTTCGGCGTCCCCGCAACCCTCACGTCAGGCCTTGAGTGGGGTGGCAGTGAGACCCCGCGGCACTGGCTTGATGTAAGCGCGCCCGGCCTAGGGCTAGAGGGGAGCGCATGCTCCAGCCTACCTTCGGCCACTCGCCACCTCTCCCCGAGCACACGGACCTTGAGACCGCTCTCGGCCTTGCGCTTCAGCGCTCGATGGAACGGCCATTGGGTCGCTCCTAGCACTGAAACTACGCCTTTGCCGCCGCCCCTTCCCCACACGCCTCCCGTAGTGGCCAACTTCGTTTCCCAGCGTCTGCAGGGTTCCCAGGGTCCGAAGCCCGCGGCACCCTGGGAGCGGTAGTCCATTCCGGCCGCTGGCTCTAACAAGAACAATGGGAGGAGTCTGGGGTGCGGACCACACCTCCCGGAGACCAGGAACTGGCTTTCCGGGGCCTGGTTGGGAACCCCGTAGTCCCTGCTCTGGCGTCCGGGCTCCCGGCGGAAGGAGCAAGGCGTCTGGACTACATTTCCCGGAGGCCCCTGCGCCTCGCCGCTCTTCGGCCCCGGCGCAGGATCTGTGCTCTCTCCAGGTGCGGTCTGAGGGTGACGGCCGCCCGGCCTCGGACTCCCGCTCCCGTGGTGCCCCGCGCGTGGCCGGCCCAGCCCCCCGGCTCCCGCCAGCCCCGCGGTGGCGCTGGTTGTTGTCGTGAGCCGCAGCCGCCCCGCTTCGCCCCTCCTCCCCCTCCCCTCCCCCCGGCCCTGCGCACGGGCCGCCCCTCCCCCCGCCTCCCCGGCCCCTCTCACGGTGCCAAGATGGCGGCGGCGGCGGGCGGCGGCAGTTGCCCGGGGCCTGGCTCCGCGCGGGGCCGCTTCCCGGGCCGGCCGCGGGGCTACAGCGGGGGCGGGGGCCGCGGCGGACGGGGCAGCGGGGCCGAAAGAGTGCGGATACCTCTGCGGCGCGGCGGCGGCGCGGCGGGGCCGGGCGGAGCCGAGCTTGGGGAGGACACGGCCCTGCTCCGTTTGCTGGGGTTCTGCCGGGGCCTGCGCCGGCTTCGCCGCCTATGGGCCGGCCCGCGCGTTCAGCGGGGCCGGGGCCGGGGCAGGGGCCGGGGCTGGGGCCCGGGCCGAGGCTGCGTGCCAGAGGAGGAGAGCAGTGACGGGGATTCCGACGACGAGGTGAGGCGGTCGGAGGCGTCCCCCGCGCCGGGTAGGGCGGAGGCCAGGGGCTTACAGTGATCTGTGTGCCCCCTTGGGGTGGCGTGGGCAAGTGGGATCCTGAGGGCTTCTGCGGAGGGAAGGGGGCTCTCTGAACAGGCATGGAAGGAGGTAGTCTGCGCAGAGCTTTGGATAGATAGGGCCTCTGAAAGTGGGTAGAGAAGCCCCGTCTGCAGCTAAGCACTTGGGCCCCAGACGTGCCGCTGAAGTGTCTTGGACTGAGCCTTCTTGGTAGCAGGGCTAGGGTAGTAGAAGTGTGGGTGAGAAGTCCATGGGGACTGGATGCCCAATCAGTGGTGGTTGACAGCAGCAGCAGCAGCAGCAGCAGCAGCAGCGTGGCTTTAGTGGACTGAGACCAGAGCGGTCTGGGCTTTTACCTGTAAGCTGTTCCCCAGGATCTCAGTCTCTTGACATCTCTGCTTTCAACAGTGCCCCAGTTCCTCTTTGATTAGTGGTAGAATGGTGGAGGGCTTCTTGGCAGGTTGAAGAGGAATGAAAGGAAGGATGAGATGGGACACTCCTCCTGGTCTGAGTTAAGTTCAGGATTTATCCCCTAATCTTTCAGAAAAGGCAGGAAAGTGTGGTTTGTATGTTTGGCATTGCTAGCGATCACCTGAGGATTCAGAGTGGATCCCAATATGATAAGCCATTTGATGTCTCCTCTTTCCCTCCCTTGGGTGCCCCTATTCCTATCTTTGGGAAGAAAGTATGGCCTGAAAGGGTATAAATGGAGTTTCCACGTTGTTCTGAGTTGAAGTTGGCTCTTGATGTAGGGTTTACTTGCCTAACCCTAGGTGACCCTGTTGTGATTTCTTCTGGAACAGAGGACCACTGATGGCTGTGCTCATATGTCCTGGCACTGGGGAGGAGAGTTAAAAAAGACCGTATGCTTCTATTTGTAGGGAAAGACCTTGTTTCCCACTCCCTTCTGACCTTCCAGTTTTTTAAATTGTTTTACAAATAGGCAGAGGTACATTAAGGGGCAAGCTGGGGATATTCCTCAATACCTTGAGTCCCAGGTGGAACCAGGGCTTTGGCACTGACTGCTGTTTCTCCCCTCCACCTCTGGCCCCCTAAATCAGGAGTTTCAGGGTTTTCATTCAGATGAAGATGTGGCCCCCAGTTCCCTGCGCTCTGCGCTCCGATCCCAGCGAGGTGAGTGATGGGGAAACTCTACCTCTGTAGCTTTACAGAAATGTTGTTCTTGCCCTTTGTATCAGCTCTTCCCTGTTCAACTAGTCTCCTTCAGTTACTGAGTGTGTTCTGTGTTCAGAGTTCAAGCTAGACTGGGCTGTGGGGGAAACAGATAAGTAAGACTTAGACCCCGCCCTTAGCACCTTCCTCAGTCTGCAGGGCCAGCTTGACCCATCTCCCCACACCTATTCTCCTTTTAGGTCGAGCCCCCCGAGGTCGGGGCCGCAAGCATAAGACGACCCCTCTTCCTCATCCTCGCCTATCAGATGTGACACCTACCCCCCCAAAGACCCCTGCTCGGAAACGGGGTGAGGAGGGCACAGAACGGATGGTGCAGGCACTGACTGAACTTCTCCGGCGGGCTCAGGCACCCCCAGCCCCCCGGAACCGGGCATGTGAGCCTTCCACTCCCCGTCGGTCTCGGGGTCGGCCCCCAGGAAGGCCAGCAGGCCCCTGCCGGAAGAAACAGCAAGCGGTAGTGGTAGCAGAAGCAGCCGTGACAATCCCTAAACCTGAGCCCCCACCTCCTGTGGTTCCAGTAAAACACCGAACTGGCAGTTGGAAGTGCAAGGAGGGGCCTGGTCCAGGACCTGGGACCCCCAAACGTGGAGGACAGTCTGGGAGAGGAGGCCGAGGAGGCAGGGGCAGAGGCCGAGGTGGACTCCCCCTCATGATCAAGTTTGTTTCAAAGGCCAAAAAAGTGAAGATGGGACAATTGTCCTTGGGACTTGAATCAGGTCAGGGTCAAGGTCAACATGGGGAAAACTGGCAGGATGCTCCCCAAAGAAGAGTTGGATCTGGACAAGGAGGAGGCCCTTGTTGGAAGAAGCAGGAGCAGAAGCTAGAGGAGGAAGAAGAGGAGAAGAAAGAAGAAAAAGACCAGGAGGGAGAGGAAAGTGAGAGAGTTGTGGCTGAGGACGAGGTGATGTTAGTCAAGGAAAAGGAAGAGACAAAGCCTCCATCACCACCCCTGACTCCTCCAGTCCCTCTACCCCCTACTTCCCTGCCACCTCCTTCAACATCTCCTCCCCCTCAATTTTTTCCCCCACCACCGCCAGTGTCCCCCCCTCCCCCACCATCCCCTCTACCACCTCCAGTCCCAGAGGAGCACGAAGAGTCCCCTCCTCCTGCAGTCCCAGCTACCTGCTCCAGGAAAAGGGGCCGACCTCCCCTGACTCCCAGCCAGCGGGCAGAGCGAGAAGCTGCTCGGGCAGGGCCAGAGGGTACCTCTCCTCCCACTCCAAACCCCAGTACCACCACTGGAGGCCCTTCAGAAGACAGTCCCACTGTGGCCCCCAAAAGTACCACCTTCCTGAAGAATATCCGGCAGTTTATTATGCCTGTGGTGAGTGCCCGCTCCTCCCGTGTCATCAAGACACCCCGGCGATTTATGGATGAAGACCCCCCCAAGCCCCCAAAGTTGGAGGTCTCACCTGTTCTGCGACCTCCCATCTCCCCCCCTGCTCCCCAGGAACCAGCACCAGTTCCCTCTCCACCACGTGCTCCAACTCCCCCATCTACCCCAGTCCCACTCCCACTCCCTGAGAAGAGACGGTCCATCCTAAGGGAACCCACGTTTCGTTGGACCTCACTAACCCGGGAGCTGCCCCCTCCGCCACCTGCCCCTCCACCAGCCCCATCACCACCCCCTGCTCCTGCTACACCCTCCCGGAGGCCCCTTCTCCTTCGGGCCCCACAGTTTACCCCAAGTGAAGCCCACCTGAAGATCTATGAATCGGTGCTTACTACTCCTCCTGGGGCTTCTGAAGCTCCTGAGCCAGAGCCTCCTCCTGCTGATGACTCTCCAGCTGAGCCTGAGCCACGGGCAGCGGGCCGCACCAACCACCTCAGCTTGCCTCGATTTGCCCCTGTGGTCACCACTCCTGTTAAGGCGGAGGTGCCCTACCACAGCACCCCAGCTCTAAGCAATGGGCAGCAGCCTCAGGCTCAGCTACAGCAGCCCCTGCAGGCCTTGCAAACCCAGCTACTGCCCCAGGCACTACCACCCCAGCAGCCACAAGTACAGCCACAGTCACAGCCACAGCCACAGCCATCGCCATCGCCATCGCCACAGCGCACACCACCACTGGAAAAGGCCCAGATGACCAACCTGAGTTCCCTACCACTGTCTGGGGTGGAGGAAAAAATGTTCAGCCTTCTCAAGAGAGCCAAGGTGCAGCTGTTCAAGATTGACCAGCAGCAGCAGCAGAAGGTGGCAGCCACCATGCCGGTGAGCATGCTACTGTGGCCAGGCCCCTTCCCCTAGTTCATTCAGCTGTCTTCCTAGACATTTTCCAGCATTGCCAGGATCCTTCAGTACCAATCTTTGCTTTATCCCCTGGCATCCTGTTTTATTGTTGACCCTATCCCTTCCCTATGCTATTCCCCTATCCCCATTTGTCCTCACTTCCCAGTCTCTAACCCTGTTTATCCCCTACCAGCTGAGCCCTGGAGGGCAAATGGAGGAGGCCGTGGGGACCGTCAAGCAGACCCCAGACAGAGGCTGTGTTAGGTCTGAAGATGAATCAGTGGAAGCTAAGAGAGAGCGAGCCTCGGTATGCAGCGGGAGGAAGGTTCTTCAAAGTAGGCTAGCTATGGAGCACAGGAAACCATTGCCCAAACCTATTCCTGGTTGTTCCTCTCTCAGGGCCCCGAGTCACCTGTACAAGGCCCCCGCATCAAACATGTCTGCCGTCATGCTGCTGTGGCCCTAGGTCAGGCCCGGGCCATGGTACCTGAAGATGTTCCCCGCCTCAGTGCCCTTCCTCTACGGGATCGGCAAGACCTCGCCACTGAGGGTAGGGGGGCCGTTTGTGGGGGCGGGTTATTGATAACCATGTGAAGTTTGGGTGTGAGAGTGCACCAAGAGCCTAGGAGAGAGGGAGCCTGGTTGGGGGCTTGGAGTTAGGCAATAAGTGAACTGAAGTGCTAGGTCTTTGACAAAGCAGGTTGGCTCGTAAGCACGTAGAATCTATCAGGGTTGGAAAGTAGGGGCCAGCAGCCTGATTGAATGGGTTCTGACGGAGAACAAGGAAATGAGGTGGGATGCCTGTGTGGTGGCTTTGTGGCTCCATCTCCTCTCTGTCTTTTGCAGCAGACACATCATCAGCATCTGAGGCTGAGAGTGTCCCATCCCGGTCCCGGCGGGGAAAGGTGGAGTCAGCAGGGCCTGGGGGAGACTTGGAGCCTACAGGGTCTGGAGGGACCCTAACCCACACACCCCGGCGTTCACTGCCCTCCCACCATGGCAAGAAGATGCGGATGGCCCGGTGTGGACACTGTCGGGGCTGCCTGCGTGTGCAGGACTGTGGGTCCTGTGTCAATTGCTTGGACAAGCCCAAGTTTGGGGGCCCCAACACCAAGAAGCAGTGCTGTGTGTGAGTAGCTGGGGGAGCCTCTGTTCCTACCTGGGGTTGTCAGTGATGCACACCTCCTGCCCCAGCCTCTTTTCTGCCCAGCCAGAGCAGTGGGATTGGCATCCTTGTGGAGAGCTTCCTCTCTTCCCCCAGACCACCAGTCCCCTACCCTGGTGACGTGCTGCTCCCCTCCCCAGATACCGAAAGTGTGACAAGATAGAGGCTCGTAAGATGGAACGGCTGGCCAAAAAAGGTAACAAGATTTTAGGAGCATTTTTTCACAAAACCTTATATACATTTGTGGTGTGGAGAAAACCATGTTTTCTTTGCTCTTCCCCCTTATCTTTGCAGTTCTCTGCCTTTGTCTGTCTTCTGTCCCATCAAGTGTTTTCATCTCTCTCCTGTATGCATTTTCTTCTGCCTCACTTTTTTTTTTTTTTTGGCTTTTTTCTGTCCCAGTGTCCCATGTCTCTGGCTGAGCTCAATTCCTACTAAGTCCCCTGTTCCCACAGGCCGGACGATAGTGAAGACGCTGTTGCCCTGGGATTCCGATGAATCTCCTGAGGCCTCCCCTGGTCCTCCAGGCCCTCGCCGGGGGGCGGGAACTGGGGGGCCCCGGGAGGAGGTGGTGGCCCCCCCAGGACCCGAGGAGCAGGACTCCCTCCTACTGCAGCGCAAGTCAGCCCGGCGCTGCGTCAAACAGCGACCCTCCTATGATATCTTCGAGGACTCAGATGACTCAGAGCCCGGGGGTCCTCCTGCTCCTCGGCGTCGGACCCCCAGAGAAAATGGTATGGACTGCTGTGTGCTTTCTATGAAGCAGTCAGTTGTGTGTGTGTTTAACCATGTTAGGGATAGAATTCAGGGCTTCATGTGTGGTAGACAAGTACTCCACCTCTGAGCAACCCTGGTCCTGTGTCTTGTGTGGAAAGGGCAAAGCTTTCAGAACCAGTCTACTTAAGAGGGTAACTGAGGGCAGAGGAAGTAGTTTTAGGAGGATATGCAGAACTGGTGAATGAGAGTCTCACCGAACTTACTGAACAGGCCTAAGGATCATCCTTGTGGGTCTTAGTTAAAGAAGGCCCTGCTAATCAGGGTAACAGTGGGGTTGAAGAAGAAGAGAGGCATGGGATACAGAAGGGGAGAGACCTCACTGCTCTCATGTCCTGCCTAGAGCTGCCAGTACCAGAACCTGAGGAGCAGAGCCGGCCCCGCAAACCCACCCTGCAGCCTGTGTTACAGCTCAAGGCTCGAAGGCGCCTGGACAAGGTCAGCACGGCCCGCTCCGAGAACCCCGAGCCCTGTGTGAGGCATGGCTCCTGCCCTCCAGGAGCTACCTGGCAAGTCAGGGTGACAGGCACACCAGAGTATCATGGTGTGTCCACACCAGAGGACAGGCCTTGAGGGATGAGTCAGGCCTTGCCTGTTTGGAAAGCAGAGTGGGGCCTGGGCACAGGTCAGGGTTTGGCAGGCTGTGGGAAGAGCATTGAGGAGGGGTGTCTGCAGAGAGGGTGAGGCTGGCAGCCTCTGACTAGTCCCACATTTCTCTTTAGGATGCTTTGGCCCCTGGCCCCTTTGCTTCTTTTCCCAATGGCTGGACAGGGAAACAAAAGTCTCCAGATGGTGTGCACCGGGTCCGTGTGGATTTTAAGGTATGGCATTGAGTGGGGCTGGTTTCAGGGCTTGTAGCTGGAATAAACTTGTTTATTATGTCAGATCAACCAGGGCTTTATGGATGGATCTGATTGGGGTTTCTGGCTGCTCTCCAATCCTGTGTCCTCTCTTCTCCTAGGAGGATTGTGACCTAGAGAACGTGTGGCTGATGGGTGGCCTGAGCGTGCTCACTTCTGTGCCAGGGGGGCCCCCAATGGTGTGCTTGCTGTGTGCCAGCAAGGGCCTACATGAGGTTGGTGCTCTCCCTCTTTTCACAGACCCCCCTGAGTCTTCATTGACCCTTCTTGACTGACTAATTGCCCCATCTCAGCCAGGCCTCATCCCCTGGCCTTCCAGCCTCACACTGCCCATCATTTGCTCTCTCCCACCCCACCTCCAGTTGGTGTTCTGCCAAGTCTGCTGTGATCCTTTCCACCCATTCTGCCTGGAGGAGGCCGAGCGCCCCCTGCCCCAGCATCATGACACCTGGTGCTGCCGCCGCTGCAAATTCTGCCATGTCTGTGGACGCAAAGGCCGGGGATCCAAGGTTTGGGCACAGGGGCCAGCCTGGAATAGGTGGAGGCATCAGGGAGAGGTGTGTCCCTATGCCAATAGGTTTTTACCATCGCTGTCTTTCTCCAACATACCATAGCACCTCCTGGAGTGTGAGCGCTGCCGCCATGCCTACCATCCAGCCTGCCTGGGGCCCAGCTACCCAACCCGGGCCACACGCAAAAGGCGCCATTGGGTGAGAGATGAGGCCACTAGGCTCACTTTGATAGTCAGTTATACCACCCCCAACCCCGAGACTTGCCCCAGGGTTCTCAGGAGGAAGAGAGGGCTGACATTGCTTTGAGAATGTGATTAATGTTTCCTCCAATTTTTTTGCATAGATGAGATTTATATGCAGAATCTGATATAATGATTTTAGGAGCTGTTAGATTCCACATTCTCAGGCTCACCATGCCCACCTACTCTAGCCCAATGTCCACTCCTGTCCATCTCCTCTTCTTCGTCGTTTTTTTCCACAAATCTTTTCTCTTGTTGTTGTTCTTCATCTATTCTCTCCACTCCTCCTCATCTGTCTCCCTTGTTGTATTGCTTCAGCATGATGTCTGGTTTCCTCCTAATATCACCCTGCTCTCCCAGATCTGTTCAGCCTGTGTGCGCTGCAAGAGCTGTGGGGCAACTCCAGGAAAGAACTGGGATGTCGAGTGGTCTGGAGATTACAGCCTCTGCCCCAGGTGCACCCAGCTCTATGAGAAAGGTGGGACCTGCCAGAGAAATGGGGACTGGGGGGCCACAGGGGAGGAGGCCAGGCTTCTGACTGTGGAGGCCCACACAGACCCTCTGCCAGGAAGAGTTGGAACAGATAACTCTGGTGGCTTTCTACCTTCTAGCTAAAGAACTTTTTGATTTCAGAGAACTCTTCCACAGAAGTTCATCTAGTATAGTTACAAAACCGAGGGATACTCAGTCCCTGTGGGGGCAGTGGGAGTAGAGGGCCTGGGACCCCATTTTTGGTCTCTGAGGTCCCTCCTGGAACCTCAAGTCTGCAGCGGGCAATTTGAAACCCAGGACTTTTTCCTCATTGTTCAGGCAGCACATTTGGCAAGACCCTCTTTTCTGGAAGGCATTGGGATTGCAGAGTTAAAAAGAGGCTTTGATCTCAACTAGTTTGGGGGGACTGTTAGGGACTCCACATGGAGGCATAATGGAGGCAGCTTATGCAGCAGTCAAGGTGTGGTAGGCTGCCCGCAGGGACTCTGAGGAGCAGGGAGTAACTCCAGCCCCTCTGACTTTTCCTTGTTTCCCTTTTCCTCCAGGAAACTACTGCCCAATCTGTACTCGCTGCTATGAAGACAATGACTACGAGAGCAAGATGATGCAGTGCGCACAGTGTGACCACTGGGTGCATGCCAAGTGTGAGGGGCTCTCAGGTGAATAGGCAGATTCCCTGGGGTGCAGCCTCAGCTCAGGTCCTTAGGCAACAGGCAGCTGAATGTTCTTGACAGCCCAGGGGCTCCTAAGACCCCTGACATCCTCCCAAAACATTTTCTCCTCTCCTGCCTGACCATTGTAGATGAAGACTATGAGATCCTCTCCGGGCTGCCAGACTCAGTGCTGTACACGTGTGGACCATGTGCTGGGGCCACACAACCCCGTTGGCGAGAGGCCCTGAGTGGGGCTTTACAGGGGGGCCTGCGCCAGGTGCTCCAGGGCCTGCTGAGCTCGAAGGTGGCGGGCCCACTGCTGCTGTGCACCCAGGTCTGGAGGGCCCGGGAGGCAGGATGGGTGGGACCAGGTCCAACACTAGCCCTGCTGACTTCCCCCATTTGCAGTGTGGGCAGGATGGGAAACAGCTGCACCCAGGACCCTGTGATCTGCAAGCTGTGGGTCAGCGCTTCGAGGATGGCCACTACAAGTCTGTGGTGAGTGGGACACGGGTGGGTGCCAAGAGGAGAGGGCAGTCCTGGGGCTGGGGGTTAGGGTTGTGGCTCAGACCCTGACAAACCTGCTTACAGCACAGTTTCATGGAGGACATGGTGGGCATCCTGATGAGGCACTCAGAAGAAGGAGAGACCCCAGAGCGCCGGGCAGGAAGCCAAATGAAGGGGCTCCTACTGAAGGTAAGGTCTGGGGGATGTTCCTAGGGTGGTTTGAGTGGTAGTGGGGGGAGAGAGTGGATCCTTCCGACCCTGCCCCTACCAACTTTTGGGGAAGCCAGTTCTCATCCTGTTAACCCACTCCCCAGCTGCTAGAATCTGCGTTCGGCTGGTTCGACGCCCACGACCCCAAGTACTGGCGACGGAGTACCCGGCTGCCAAAGTGAGCAAGGCTTGGTAGCAGGAGGGAACCAGGGAGGGAGGGCAAAGACAGGGGCACTTAAAAATTCAGGGGTGGAATTGGATTGAGAACAGATGAGGAATAAAGCTAGGCTCGAGGCTGGAAAGGAGGGTGGTGGAACCAGGATAAGATTCCCCAGGCGTTATGGACTAGCAAAGACTCAGGTTGTATAAGTAAGCTCTTAATTTGTTTCTCCTTTGTACAAGGCTGTTGGGGACAGAGCAGTGAACAAGTAAGATTGGATTTTGCTTAAAGAGCTCATGTTTGGGGAACTGGGCAGGTATTGGTGACCTAGATGGGTAGGGTGGCAGTGGGGAAACCCAGGGGGTTGTGGGAGCCTAGAGGAGGCACCTGCTGGAGACTGGGGATCAGGAAGCCTTCCTTGAAGAGGTGGTGTCTGAGCTGAGAGGTGAAGGAAGAGTATCTCAGGCATGCAGAGAATATCGTTTCTTATGTTTAAGGTGGCACAAGAGGGCCTGGTTTAGTTGGGGGTCTAAGAAAAATTCCATGTGAAGAGAAGACAAAGTGTAACATGGCACATTTAGGCTGATTTGGGCGGGCCCCAGTCCAGCTATCCTGTTTGTTAGACCTATCAGATGCTAACCTTGCCTGTCCACAGCGGAGTCCTTCCCAATGCGGTGTTGCCCCCATCCCTCGACCATGTGTATGCTCAGTGGAGACAGCAGGAACCTGAGACCCCAGAATCAGGACAGCCTCCAGGGGATCCTTCAGCAGGTACTGGGAAGTGGGTGCTGGAAGCCAGTGCCCCTGAGCTTGAGGGCTAGTCTGCAGATCCAGATTCTTGGACTTTCCTTCCTATGTCCTTTCCAGCTTTCCAGGGCAAGGATCCTGCTGCTTTCTCACACCTGGAGGACCCCCGTCAGTGTGCACTCTGCCTCAAATATGGGGATGCAGACTCCAAGGTGAGGGCTGCAATATGAAGGCCTAGGTTGTGGGGCTTGGTACCTGGAGGTCCCCTCCCTCATCATACCATTCCTCTTCTGCCCCCAGGAGGCAGGGCGGCTTCTATACATCGGGCAGAATGAGTGGACACACGTCAACTGTGCTATTTGGTCAGCTGAAGTGTTTGAGGAGAACGATGGCTCCCTCAAGAATGTGCATGCTGCTGTGGCTCGAGGGAGGCAAATGGTGAGGGCTGGGGCCTGGAGAGAAGGGCAGCCCCAGAGTCTCAGGTCCCTGCCTTCAGTGGAGGCAACTCTTATTTCACATTTTCTACCAGGGTATATCCTCTGATTGCTGTCTCTATTTACCTTTTTTGGTTCTCCCAGGACTCTGGTGCGACAGTGGTGGTAGCTTTTTTCCTCTGTGCTCTCTGGCCATAATGTGGGCCTGAAGCCCGGAGGACTAAAGTTAGGCTCTCCTTGTCGATTGATCTGGTACTTCTTGTTGGTTGAACCTGTGCTGAATGTGCCATGCTATGTGGCGTTTCACTCCTGCTCAGCCTGCATGAGATGTTGAGGTGGTGCCTGGGTCAGAACTCCCCCATGCACTGTGGGGGTCAGCATCAGGTCTCAGTGCAAAGTGCTCATTAGGAGCTGGATGATGGGAGATACTGACTGCAGAGGTTAGTTTTAAGGATCAGGTAGAGTAAAGGAGGTCCGCATTTGAACAGTGTGGGGAAAGGAAGATGGTTAAGTGCCACTCAGTGTTAGCTGTTGTTAATGTTTCTCCCTCCTGTAATGCTTTGCTTCAATGTGAAATAGTATGGGTGTGTACCCGGCCCTGGTCAGGGAAGTTTTGCTTGGTGAGAGCCTTTGCTGCTGGAGGTGCTGAGCTAGGCAGAATGCTACAGAGTCCTACAATCCATGATGCCCAGTGTCAGACCTTGGCTCTGGTAGATGCTTGTCCCTTCAGCAGCCCTTTCTCTTCTGCAGCGCTGTGAGCTCTGCCTGAAGCCTGGAGCCACAGTGGGCTGCTGCCTGTCCTCCTGCCTCAGTAACTTCCATTTCATGTGTGCCCGGGCCAGCTACTGCATCTTCCAGGATGACAAGAAAGTTTTCTGCCAGAAACACACAGACCTCCTAGATGGCAAGGTGGGCCAGGACCGTGAGGGGGACAGCTGCCTGTTACTCTCTCAGTCTCTCTTCCTTGTATGTTCTTCCACAGTCCTTTAGGCTAAGCTTCTGACATGACCATTCAGTCATTGCCTACAGAGCTGTTCCCTCATATTCCCCTCCCTCCCTCCCTACCAATCCAGCAACCTCCATTTGCTTCCCGCTTCCCAGGAGATTGTGACCCCCGATGGTTTTGATGTCCTCCGCCGAGTCTATGTGGACTTTGAAGGCATCAACTTCAAGCGAAAATTTTTGACGGGGCTTGAACCTGATGCCATCAATGTGCTCATTGGTAAGCCACTTGCACTCACCCCTACACTTCTGAACTTGCTTGTCCAACTACTCCTCCTGATCTCTTGTTTGCACCCTAGGCTCCATCCGAATTGACTCCCTGGGTATTCTCTCTGATCTCTCAGACTGCGAGGGACGGCTCTTCCCCATTGGCTATCAGTGAGCATTCCAGGAGTGTTCAGTGGGACTGGGGGACTCCAGAGCTTTATCCCTTTTTCCAAGTTGTCCTAACCCTCTTTGTTCCATGCATCTGTCCACCAGGTGCTCCCGTCTGTACTGGAGCACAGTGGATGCTCGGAGGCGCTGCTGGTATCGGTGCCGAATTCTAGAGTATCGACCGTGGGGGCCAAGGGAAGAGCCAGTTCACCTGGAGGCAGCAGAGGAGAACCAGACCATTGTGCACAGTCCCACCCCTTCCTCAGGTATGGCCTTGGTACTGCCTCATTCTCTTCCCCGGATGCCGCCCTCCCTAAATAGTTACCCACTGGCCTGCCTTTCCCTCCCCATCCTTGAGAAACTCCAGGGTGCTTACTAGTGTTGTTTGTAGTAATAATAACTTTATTGGCCATGCATTACATGATATCTAGGGCTGTGCCCAGCATTTCCCTGGAAGTGAGGGAAGAGCAACTAGCTTGAGAGGAATGGTGACTTGTGGATAGCTGTAGCAAGTGCAGCGGTTCTGGCTCCCTGATTAGGGCTACATAATTTAATGCTCCACCAAACCTCTGAGGAAGGTACAAGTTCTGGGGTACAGCAGCACTTCATGGGACATTTGCTTTTGCGGGAGAGGCAGAATTCACACCTGGATCTACTCTTTTCCCAAACTGGCACTGTTACACCATGCTTGCAGGGAGGGAAGTAGGTTAGAGTTGGATGACCAAATAATGGACTTAGAAATTAGGAAAGGGAGAGGTCATCATGGGCTAAACAAAGGAGGAAGAAATATGGATTGTGTTTGCTGAATAACAGCTTTACCCAAAGTTGAAGCATGACATGAAGAGGAGAGAAGAGGTGGGTGCATCCATCCTGACTGAAGACAAGGGAGTGTTGAGAGGAGGAGGCAGAGATCAGCTTGCAAAGTCTGGGTGGGGCCACTTAATGGAATGCCTTAAGCTCCAGGAAGGGGCCAATGTGTTTGATGTGGCAGGGATGCTCAGAGAGCAGGTAGGAAAGTGGTAGGACTGGCTGTGCTAGAGAGAGGGCATTGCAGCTCCTGGAAGGTGATGCCTGCTATAGAGAGAGCACTGGGCAGCCAGGAAGTAGGGAGACGGTGAGGGATTGGTAAGAGAGGTCATGAAGGGATCCTGATGCAGGTGTTTGTGGAAGTTTTGCAGATGCCACTGATGGGTGTGGGGCCCTGGTGATGACAGGAGATTAGCGCATGCCATGACTAGCAAGGTTAAAATGTATTTAGTTAAATGAAGGGAAGATCTGTGGTGGAGGGCTTGGACAGAGAGCCCATGATCACCCCTGATGCAGTTCTCTTGCTTCTTCAGAGCCCCCATATCATGAGGATCCCCCTCCAGATACAGATGCCCTGATCCCTGGAGTTCCTGAGCATCACTCACCCATTCAGAATCCGGACCCCCCACTCCGGCTAGATTCAAGCAGTGCTCCTCCTCCAGCCCCCCGCTCCTTCTCAGGGGCTCGAATCAAAGTGCCCAACTACTCGCCATCCCGGAGGCCCTTGGGGGGTGTCTCCTTTGGCCCCCTGCCCTCCCCTGGTGAGCACTTGGGGGGTGTCCAGGGGAAGGTGGAGCGGGGGAGGCTGGAGCCACTGGTTGATTCTGACCCTTCTTCCCACAGGAAGTCCATCTTCTCTGACCCACCACATCCCTACAGTGGGAGACCCGGACTTCCCAGCTCCCCCCAGACGTTCCCGTCGTCCTAGCCCCCTGACTCCTAGGCCACCACTGTTACGGCGGGCCTCCCCTCCTCTCAGAACGTCCCCTCAGCTCAGGGTGCCCGCTCCTACCTCAGTCATTACAGCCCTCACACCTACCTCAGGGGAGCTGGCTCCCCCTGGCCTGGCCCCATCTCCACCACCCCCCCCTGAAGATCTGGGCCCAGACTTTGAGGACATGGAAGTGGTGTCAGGACTGAGTGCTGCTGACCTGGACTTTGCAGCCAGCCTACTGGGGACTGAGCCCTTCCAGGAAGAGATTGTGGCTGCAGGGGCAGTGGGAAGCAGCCATGGGGGCCCAGGGGACAGCTCAGAGGAAGAGAACAGCCCCACCACCCGCTACGTCCATTTCCCTGTGACAGTGGTATCTGGCCCTGCCCTGGCTCCTGGCACACTCCCTGGAGTCCCCCGAATTGAACAGCTGGATGGAGTGGATGACGGCACTGACAGTGAGGCTGAGGCAGTCCAGCAGCCCCGGGGCCAGGGAACTCCTCCTTCAGGGCCTGGAGTGGGCCGATCTGGAGTCCTTGGGGCTGCAGGGGATAGGACCCGACCTCCTGAGGACCTGCCATCAGAAATTGTGGATTTTGTGTTGAAGAACCTAGGGGGACCTGGGGAGGGGGCTGCTGGTCCCAAAGAGGAGTCACTTCCCCCAGCACCTCCCCTGGCCAATGGCAGCCAGCCCCCTCCAGGCCTTCCCCCTAGTCCGGCTGACCCCACCCGGACATTTGCCTGGCTCCCTGGAGCCCCAGGGGTCCGGGTGTTGAGTCTGGGCCCTGCTCCTGAGCCCCCTAAACCCGCTACATCCAAGATCATCCTTGTCAACAAGCTGGGGCAAGTATTTGTGAAGATGGCTGGGGAAGGTGAACCTGTCCCACCTCCAGTAAAGCAGCCACCTCTGCCCCCTACCATTCCTCCCACGACCCCCACCTCCTGGACTCTGCCCCCAGGACCCTTGCTTGGTGTGTTGCCAGTGGTAGGGGTTGGGGTAGTCCGCCCTGCCCCACCACCACCACCACCGCTGACATTGGTGTTTAGCAGTGGGCCTCCCAGCCCACCCCGTCCGGCCATCCGAGTCAAAAGAGTGTCCACTTTCTCTGGCCGTTCCCCACCGGCACCTCCCCCAAACAAAACCCCCCGGCTGGATGAAGATAGGGAGTCCTTGGAGGATGCCCCCCAAGTTCCAGGGGTTGGTAGCAGTGGGTAAGTGAGTGTGCTGAGGTGGGGGTAGCAGGCAAGGATGGTGGGCAGGAGGAAGCAGCTTAACCTTTTCACGGATTCTCCCTATCAGGTTTAGCCGAGTAAGAATGAAAACGCCCACAGTACGAGGAGTTCTCAACCTGGATAATCCTGGGGAGGAAAGCCCTGGGTGAGTGGCCAGGCTCTTTCCCTAGAGGCTTCTTTTTGTGTGTGTTCCAAGGATTGAATCCAGGGGTGCTTACTTAGCTCCCTGGCCCTTTTTGTATTTTATTTTGAGACAGGTCTCACTGAATTACTGAGGCTGACTTTGAACTTGTGATCCTCTTATCTCAGCCTTTTAAGTCACTGGGATTATAGGTGTATGCCATTGCACCCGGCTGTTCCTTTTTTTCCTGACTGGTCTCTCCTTACAGGCCCCTCCAGGAACGGTCCCCTTTGTTACCACTTCTAGAAGGTGGTACTCCTCGGGCCCCCGATGGTCCACCAGACCTGCTGCTTGAGTCCCAGTGGCACCACTATTCAGGTAGGGCTCAGTCTGTCACTTTCACTGCTTTTTTCCTGTGCTTGGCTCAACTGGATAACAGATGCAGAATCAGTCTACTTAAAAAAAACAGTGCATACCAGGAGCTGAGGTGCAGCTCAGTGGTTGAGAAGCCATGGGTTCAACTTGTATCATTTGAAAACCAAAGGAGTGTATACTCACTTATGTGAGCTTGAGGCTAGGTGCTACAGCTACACAGATGCCTTTAGGGAGCTCAAGACCTTGTGGAAGAAAAAGACTTAGAAATGACATTTTAACTTCAGGACATTTCACCAAAGTCCTCTGAAAGTGGTTTGTCCATCCATCCTGCTCAGGGGAGCCTATTCTTCCAGGGTCAGGGGGCTAGTCAAGCCAGAGATGAAGTTCAAGGATCATCTAGAGAGAATGGAGCTCCCTCTCTAGAGGGAGCTAGAAATGGGGCAGGAACAGTAGGAGGATCAAAAGAGAGCTACCAAAAAGTTTGACTAAGGATCAGAAGGAGGAGGTAGGGCAGCAACTTAGAAGTATTTGGTGTGAGGGTCGAGATAAAATGAAGGGTGGTAATAGAGGGAAAGGGTAATGGGAAACATTATGGTGGTTGGCTTTTAACTTACAACTCCTGAGGAGAGGAGGTGAGGTAGGTATGATGCAGAGATTGGGACATGAGTAAGGGTGCTTAGCAGTTTTGACTGCCAGACTCAATGAAGCGAGAAGTGAAGTTCTGTGTTGGTCACTGAGAGCAGTCAAAGTGAGGAGAGCATGTCAGCTGCTGGTGATCGAACAGCCTGACTTGGCACTTGCGGCCCAATCCTGTCCAGGTGTTTGGATTTTCTCATTATGCAGAGATTAACTGTTGAGCAGCGAAATGGACTGAGATGGCTTGACCGAGAGGCTGCTTAAGGGGTCAGAGACAGCATGAGGATATGCAGTAACCCTGACAGGCAGTTTCCTACCCTTAGGGACTACACCACGTTTTGGTAGGGGAAGACACACTGTGCAGTACATATGCATTGCAGGTTAGGTGAGCACTGAGAGAACAGTACTTGGGCAAGGGAACCATAGTCATCTCTGTTGTTCAGGGGTGAGGAGGTAGAGGGGCTAAGAGGTAGAAGTGGTTCGAGGTGCATCCTGGGGTCCTGAAGCCTGGAGATGCTGTGAGTCACGTAGCCAGGGTCTGGTTTAAAGTTTCACTTGGGGCTGGTGAGGGTGTGTGGCAGATACACCTGAGAAATGATGTGGCAAGAGTGTGGTGATGTGGGTCTTACTCTCCTAAATCATATTCCACTCAGGTTTTTATGCTCTCACCCTCAACCCCAGACATGGTGGTCAGCTCTCAGTCTACATTCTGCTGCCAGCAGCAGCATTACCTCCCTCCTTGAAACCCTTCTACCCTGGCCTCCTGGACCCCACATTCTTCTCTGACCTATGCTTATGTGTTCTCATTTTTCTAAACTGCCAATTTTCCAGGGCTCCGTCCTTGATTTGTCAACCTGTATTCCCTTCCAGATGTTTCTTCTGCCTTTACACATCTGTATTCTGATATTCCACATGTTGCTTTCCCCGGCGTAGAACTAATATCTGAATTCCAGGTTCTGCATTCTGCTATCTACTTGTCTTGCCATCTCCGTCAGCATGTTGCAGGGGGAGGTTTTCTAAGTGGCATCCCAAAGCCCCAGTGTCCCATACTTAACCTTTGACCTTTACCCTAAACTTGTTCCTTCCTTCTTTACCCTCACCATTGCAGTCAGTGGCAGTTTGATCCTTCCTCAGAATGTCCTTAGTCACTACTCTTGTCATATCTGCTTCTACATCAGCAAGTCACCTGCTCTGTCTTTAAAATATTTTAACCCAAGAAGTCTTTTAAATACCTTAATGTACAGTGTCCTTGGTTCTATGCAAATGAGCTTGTAAGAGTTGTAGAAACTTACTGCATATAGGGCTGGGGTTCAGTGGTAGAGCACCCTCTTAGCATCTGCAAGGTCATGGTTTTGATCCCCAGCATGGCAAAAAAAAAGAGAGAGAAAGGAACTTCTCTTGTAAATTATATTGTAATTCTGTCGGTTTTGTTTTGTTTTGTTTTTAAGATAGAGGAAGAGAGTGAGAAAGAATCAATTTTATTTTTATTTATTTATTTGATTTTTCCATCCAGCCTTTGTTTCTCCAACACCTACTTGTGTACATAGTGCTGGGGTTTGAATCTGGGTCCTCAGACTTGCCAGGCAAGCGCTCTAACTGCTGAGCTACCGCTTCAGCCCCATCTCTAGTATTTTTAATTTGTGTGAGAAACAGTAACGATTGATATATGTATATTTATGGTAGACTGGGTTTGAGTGAGCAATCATTATAGCTTGCAGAGCTCAAATGTTCCATGTGTCTGTAAAACCATTCCTCTGGTTGAGAAGTCCTGTGGAAAAGGAACTACAGGCCCCTTAGAAAAACCATGTCCTGTGCTTGAAATGTAGCTCAGTGGTGGCATGCTTGTCTAGGGTGTTTGAGGCCAGCCTGGGTTCAGTGCCCACCAACACCAAAAAAGACATCTTTTGTATTTTGAGAAAAATTATATCTATTTTATAGGGCTCATTGGGCAGAGGAAGCAGGAGGAGGGAGATTGGACCCCAAAGTCTGTGTGCCCAGGGGAAGGGAGAGATGTCTGCTGGGAATGCATTGGGAAGTTGGGGGCTTTTGAGTCCAGGAAGGTGATCCTTGCCTACTCTTACCTGCCTATTGGGACCAGGTGAGGCCTCGAGCTCTGAAGAAGAGCCTCCATCCCCAGAGGACAAAGAGAACCAGGCTCCAAAACGGGCTGGCCCACATCTGCGCTTTGAGATCAGTAGTGAGGATGGCTTCAGTGTGGAAGCAGAGAGCTTGGAGGGTGAGTTGTAAGCAGCATTGGCAGGGAGGAAAAGTGGCCCATCAGACCTTATCCTGACTGTGCTCTGACCCTGCGCTTACTCCAGGGGCATGGAGAACACTGATTGAGAAAGTGCAAGAGGCCCGAGGGCATGCACGGCTCAGACATCTCTCTTTTAGTGGTAAGTGGTGGGTCCACAGGAACACTGGGGGCTGGTTTGACTCCCCGAGGGCAACGTGGGACCTCCACAGGATTAATGGGTCTTCAACCTCTCTCCCCAGGAATGAGTGGGGCCAGGCTCCTGGGCATTCACCATGATGCGGTCATCTTCCTGGCAGAGCAACTGCCAGGGGCCCAGCGCTGCCAACACTATAAGTTCCGCTACCACCAGCAGGGAGAGGGTCAGGAGGAACCACCCCTGAATCCCCATGGGGCTGCCCGTGCTGAGGTCTATCTCCGGTGAGAGGTCTGGGGAGCCCTATGGGAGCTGTCAGGGGTGGGAGTTAGGTCTGTACCAATTGAAGCTGAGACCTGGGGAGAAGACAATAGGCTACTGCAAGAGTGTGTTATTATTTTCTTTTCAGTAGGGGGATTGAACACAGGGGTGCTCTACCAAGCTATGCCCCTAAACCACCCACCCTCTTTTTTTTTCTTTTTCTTTTCTTTTTTTTTTTTTTTGAGACAGGGTCTTACTAGGTTGCCCAGTCTAGCCTTGAACTTGTGATCCTGCCTTAGCTTCCCAAAGTTGCTGGGATTATAGGTGTGAGCCACCATGCTCAGCTCTTATTTTCTAACAAAACATTCACATCAGAGGAATGAACCCCACCCATTTCCCTTTTTGCTGTGTCTTCAACTGCATATTCCTCCTGTGCTGTCAGCAGCAGGCTAAGGCCACAGAATGGGTAGGCAGCATCTCCTTGAAGGAAAGAGATGACCCTCTCTACTGTCCTTCCTTCCACCTACAGGAAGTGTACCTTTGACATGTTCAACTTCCTGGCCTCACAGCACCGGGTGCTCCCTGAGGGAGCCACCTGTGATGAGGAAGAGGATGAGGTACAGCTCAGGTCAACCAGGTATGGAGGGTAAGCTGGGGTGCTATGGGTGGTCTGAAAGGATCCTAAAGAGGGTGATGTGGGGAGGTGAGACAGTCCTCTTTCCTGGATTCCAGTTTATGTGACACTGCTATCTCCCACCAGACGTGCCACCAGCCTGGAACTGCCCATGGCCATGCGCTTTCGCCACCTCAAGAAGACATCCAAAGAGGCTGTGGGTGTCTACAGGTTAGTGGGGTTGGAGGAGGTGTCCCCTGGGTGAAGGACAGGTGCCTTGATGGGGCTTTCTGGTATCTGACCCTCTACCCACTGAGTTTGCCCTTATCCATCCACACTACAGGTCAGCCATCCATGGGCGAGGCCTGTTCTGTAAGCGCAACATTGATGCCGGTGAGATGGTCATTGAATACTCTGGCATTGTCATTCGTTCTGTGCTGACTGACAAGCGGGAGAAGTTTTACGACGGGAAGGTGGGCTACACCAGGCCATGAGAATGAGGTGGGTAAAGTGGGCCAGACTGTAGGAACAGCACCTGATTCCCTCTACCCCTCCACCCATCTCTGTAGGGCATCGGGTGCTACATGTTCCGCATGGATGATTTTGACGTGGTGGATGCCACAATGCATGGCAATGCTGCCCGCTTCATCAACCATTCATGTGAGCCCAACTGCTTCTCTCGTGTCATCCATGTGGAGGGCCAGAAGCACATTGTCATCTTTGCCCTGCGCCGCATCCTACGTGGTGAGGAGCTCACCTATGACTACAAGTTCCCCATTGAGGATGCCAGCAACAAGCTGCCCTGCAATTGTGGCGCCAAGCGCTGCCGTCGGTTCCTTAACTGAGGCCGTGGCTGCCCACCACGGCTCCTCACAACCCCTGCTGCCTGAGGAATCCCTAGTTCCTCAGAGCATCTCACTCGAACCCTCCTATTCAGGGTGGATGTGGGCATGCAGGTGGCAAGGGGCCTGCCTCTACCCCTCCAGCAATCGCCCCCTTCCTGCCCTGGGGGCCCAGGATGTAGATATTGTACAAAAGTTTCTAAATCCCTTCTTTTCTATGCACTTTTTTATTTAAGAGGGTGGGGTCCCAGGTGGGAACCCCCCACAATAAAGTCTGTCAATGTTTGGAGAGGTGGTCTCATGTGTATGGTGTCAGGGGCAGGTAGGAGTTCTTCTCCATATCCCAGCCCATCCAAACCAAGGAAGTACATCAGCCTCAAAATAGTATGTGAGAGGCCTTTGTCAGAATTAAAAGTAAATTGTAGGGGTCTAAAGGAGGTTTCAAGGCAAGAGGTGTCCTTTCATTTTTTAACTTAGAACACAGCTGAATGCCTGCAGAAAGTAGCACTGAGGTCATCTCTCCCACATGTGGTGGTATGTGCATGTTAGAATAGGGAGGAGGTGGTGGCTTCTTGGGTCGTCTTGGCCCTATTAGGATTATACTTCTGGAAGGTCCCTTGATGAGGACCAGAGACAGGACATGTTTACTTCAAGGGAAACTATTTTTGAGTAACAGGCCTGGCAGACCTGAATTCAGCCAAGCTTGGACAGCACCCGCAGTGCATCTGCTCGACCTAGTTGGGCCAGGTGTGTACCCAGCTGGCCCAGAGAGGCAGATGGCTCCCTTGCTACCACCATCTCAATCAGTGCCCGCAGTGGTGAGCGACTGGGCCGCAGTGAGTAGGCAAAGGTGGACCAGGTAGCAGGCAGCCCGTATCTTGCAGCCAGGTGTCGAGTGGTACCGTAGGCCATACAGCCTGCAGGCCCAGGCTCAGGATCCAGCAGCACTATCAGCTCCTCCAGCACCTCCAGCTCATCCAGGAGGCGAGACAGGGGCTGTGACTCCAGACCTGGCAGCTCTGAGAAATGCAAGGAGTAAAAGGAAGGGCAGACTCCCAGACCACCCTGGCCGCCTGGAAGTGTTCTGTCCTCAACTTACCTTTGCCTGGGAGTGGAAGCAGAGAGACCCTCCCTGTGGTCCTTGTCTCCAGTGCCTCCAAGGCACCTGGGGAAGGTGAGTGCAAGGAGGAAAGGGTATAGGTGTTGGGATCTCCACAAGCCAAGCCAGGACCGAGAAGGGAAATGGCTTTTCCCTTTCGATGATGGCAGTGCCTCTGTAAAAGGAGCAGGAGGATCACTGCAGAGATCAGGAGTAGGACCAGCACAGAGATCAGCACCAGCACCAAAGACAGAACAAAACCTGGCTGAGCAACAGTGCTCTCATTTGTCCACAAGAGGCTGGAATTCACTGGTAAACCAGGGGCTCTAGTTTCTTCAGATGGCAGAGGGCAGAACCCTTTGGGAGGGATGGGCTTCTGGAAATAAAGATTTGGGAGTAAATAGGTGCACACCATTCAGGCCCCATCAGACCAAGTCCCCCACCCCTTACGTCATTCAATGGGAGCCACGTCCAATCCTATCCCCTCTCCATTCCCTGCTGACTACCTTAACCCAGTCCCCCTCCTCTACACCCTTACACCTGCTATGGCCTCACTTCCAGGTTCTCCAAAGGGGCTCCTGCTCCCTGGATCCGGGTCCAGCCCATCAATCCCAAACCATGCCCTTCTGCCCCACCTTGCAAGCCCTGGCTCTGACCTACCAGCACCTCTCTACAGCGCTGCAGAGTTCTGCCGCGGCTCCCAGAGGCAGTGGAGGCTGTGGCTCTCCTGCTGCAGGGACGACACTGCTCCGCGCCATCGGGGTTGCACTGCCCGGGTGGACATTTTCTGAACGGGTGCGTTAAGAGATCGCCGAAGTCATTGAGCCCGCAGTTTTCCACGAACTCGTGGTCTGATGGGAAAAGCAGGCCCTGAAGGGGCTGCCTGTAGTCCTCTGCTCTAGATTTTTCTCCTTTGCCTTATTCTAGTAGGTCACGCCCCATCAATTCCCACCCACCACCTTCCCTCTTTTTCACAGAACGGGCCCCGCCCCTTTCACCGCTTTATACCGCCCTCTTTTCCTCCACCCACTCTGCTCCAGGCACCGCCCACCCCACACCAAAAAACCCAACTTTTTCCACAACCGCCACCCCTGCGGCTCACAGGCCTCATCTCTCCCCAGCAAAGGCTCGGCCGACCATCCTTGTCTTACCTGCCCACCGTTCCCGCCTCTAAACAAGTCCCCTTCTCGGGCACCCGATCACCTCACCTCCTATGAGCACACCTAGTCCTGGCTCCTCACCTGGGCAGGGAGGCGGTCCGAAGCGCTGTAGGCAGCTGCTGCAGCACTTGCTGTCAGGGTTCCAGTACTCCAGGCGGCTGCAGTACTGGGAGGCTTCCGGCTGCGGTATAGCCCGGGCTAGAAGCAGCAAGGCGGTCTGGAGGAAGCGGCCGGTCCCCATCTGGGCAGGGCCTGCAAGCTGTAGGCTGTGACCACAAGACTTCCGACCACAGCACCTCTGCCGCACTTTCCAGGAAGCCCGGGTGGAAGAAGGAAGTAGTGGAGGTTGGGGCATGGGATTCTCAAGTCTCTTTGGAAGCCAGGAACCTAACCCAACCCCCACCCTGCAGGTCCCAGACCAACTCCTGGTCAATTATCAGGGATGGCTAAGGAGAACTCTAAATCTAGATTGCACAGATTCACGTCCTCCGATACCCTCCCTTCACCATTTCTAACAAGGGATAGCACTGTCACATAGGGCTATTGTGGAGAAAACTGTTATTAGAACTTTGGGTCGGCCATGGCAATTGACTACAGCCTGTTACTCAGAACTTGGTTTAAGCCCAGGGGTTGGAGACCAACCTGGGCAAGAGAGCAAGACCCCATCTCAAGGAAGGAAGGAAGGAAAGTAGGTAAACTGCTTAAAAAAGTAAACCACTTAGCACCTGGCACACAGTAAATTCAATTTAAGTGTTTAGGTATCGCCAAGTCCCATGACAGAGTGGTGGTCTTCAAGAATCCTAATTCGGGGCTGGAGCAGTGGCTCCACGGTTACAACACTTGCCGGGCATGCACAAATACAAGAGTTCAAACTCCAGCACCACATACACAACGAAGTCTCGGAGCAATGAAAGCCACATGAAAAACTAAATAAAGATTGTTTCTCTCTCTCTCTCTCTCACTGTCCCTCTCCATTTAAAAAAATATATATGCTGATTCACTAGAGACTCCCACTCAACTGCCAACCACCTCTTTTCCCCCCTACCCTAATCTCCTCTGTTAGTAATCCTTCAACCTGCTATGGGGAACAAGGCAGCTCCCCCTTCCAATCCCCTTAAGTCTCAAATGGCAGAGCTGAGGTTTCCTGGACAAAGGCATCCCCATCCCATCAGTACAGACCTGGGCCCAAGCCTCTTTCACATCAGTGGTTCAAAGTTCTTCTGTGTGTGTGGCTAGAAGCCAGCAGATTTCTCTTTTTATCAGAAGTGGGGGTGGAAGGAAACTGCAGCCCACAGCTGACGCTCTAAACCATCAGTGTAAAACTTTATTAGGGGAGGCACAGTAGGAGAAAATCCCTGTGTTATACAGATTATGTATAACTCTGGAGCCTGGGGAAGATGGAGCTGGACAGTGAAGGGAGTTTTGAGGAGGGGTCCTCGTCAGAAATATCCGTGCCTATCAAGGGTCAAGGGCAAGGGGGCCAGTCTCAGAAGTGGTCATGCCGGTAGTCTGGGAAATGCCATCAGTTCCTTTCTCCAGGATGGTGGCCAGTATGGGACCTTGGGGGTGATCTGGGGACAGGAATGGAGAGAAAGGTTAGAGCCTTTGGGAGTGGTGCTAAGATCCCCCAGGCCTGCCTTTTTGCTCTGCGATGGGGTAGGGTAGTGTTCCACAAGGTAGTGTCTGGAAAGGTTCAGGGAGCCTGAACCTTTGGGCACCTGGTTTGGGGGTTGAGACTGAGATGTTGGTCTTTGGATAGAGCTCAGGACTATTCTTAGGGTACAAGAGTTTTAGAACCCTGACTGGGGTTTAGGATTAGGCTCATCTCAGTGTATAGGGGCCTTAGAATATAAGAAATCTAAAAAAAAAAAAAATTAAGAAACAACACAAGAAATACTGGCAGACTGGTCCTGAGTTACTTGTGCCTGGGTTCCCACCCATAGAGCTGCCAACGGAGGTTCCAGGATTACATGTGCACAGGGTTGCATGTGCACGAAGTTGCAGGAGCCACCCTGGGTACACTCCCTCAGTAGAGGATAGACAGATTCAGGAAACCAGTATCACTGACAGACCCCCAGCACACACTCAAGAGTCTGGGACTGAGTACTTGTCCCACCCTTGTACCACCATACCCCATCTCATACTGCGGACAGAATGACTCCCAGAAGTCAGCGACAGGAGACAGCCCAGCATGCACAGCCTTACCCTAACTGTTGAATCAGTGGTTACTGAGTTCCGCCATTCATGCCTGCTCTGCATCCTCCTCCTGCTGAAACTGAGGAAAATGGGTGGTGTTAGGAGCTGGAGCAGTGGCTCGGCAGTTATGGTATGTGCCCAGCATGCACAAGGATGCGGGTTCGAACCCCAGCACCACATACACAACGAAGTGTGAGAGCAATGAAAGTCACATGAAAAAACTAAATAAAAATTGATTCTTTCAATCACGGTCCCTCTCTTAAAAAAAAAAAAAGAAAGAGAAAATAGGTGGTGGTCAGCAGAACTTGAGATCTTCAAGGGACTAATTAGCAGCTTTGAGGCTAGACTGGATTTAACTTAGTGATGGCCCTCAACTGTGATGGTCATCAGGCACTGAAATACTTCCACTTCAGGGATTGGGGTAGGGAGGATGCCAGGAAGCACCTTGACATAGACAATGCCCACGAGGTGGTTCCCCCGGTTGTCGCACACATTGATCTCTTCAATTTCTTCATACTTCTCCTGAAGTTCTGTGAACACTTCCAGCAGAAAACAGGAAGAAACTCAGCTAAGCTCCTGGCAGAGGAAACTCAACCTACCCCTACCAACCCTCACCTTAAAGAAGTTATAGTGTTCCTGCTCCTCCACATCGCTCACGTGACCTGGAGGAGAGCAGGGTGGAATCAGGAGGTATTCTGCTGAAGGCTGTCTGCCCTGTTCCTGCCCTGTCTGGTCCCTTTCTCACAATGTGATTCATCTGCGGTTTGGGCCGGTTCTGGATACAGGTTGAGCGGAACTATGGTCCCAATAGAACTTAAAAGGGGCGGGGCCTCAGCTCAGAGGGCAGGGCTTCATGCAGACAGCACCAGAAGTCTTAAGCATTGGCAGTGCATCAGCGGTGCTTTCACCTAAGCAAGAGGTGGGGAGGACCTAGCGACAATGGACGTCCCAGAGACTTAAACTGTACATACAGGGGTGTGGCCAAGTCCCAAGGAGTGTGTGCTGAAAGGTAGGGGAGGAACCTGAAGAGAGGCCCTACCAGAAAACAGTCGGGCGGTAGGTTGGGCCTTTGAAATCCGGAAAAGGTGGGATCTAGTGATGATGGATAGCAGAAGGGGAAGGGCCCGGAGGCTTTAGCCACTGGGGCTCCAAGCCCGGACTCACCTGGCTGACGGTCGGTTTATTGTGAAGCCCGGAGCGCCGGTCCCCGTGCCGGCAGGCCCCGATCTTAAAGTAAAAAGTGCAGTTAACCCTGGAAGAGGTGCAAAGTCAGAGATGAACTAAGGGCCGGAAGTGTGGACACCCCAGAAAAACTGTTCCAAGTCGCCCAGCCAGCCACCATGAACCCAAGTCCTCGCCCCCAACTTCCGAGAGGACACTCCCTGCGCCTGTTCTCACTTGTCCTTCTCAGTCCCGAATATCGAAGCTAAATGTTCAGCCATTTTCACCCGAACCCTCTAACTCGTCCGATCCTTACGTCACTTCCGTTGCTTAGGAGCTTTGGGAAACGTAGTTTGTCTCTGCCGCCAGACGCTTATCACGCGCTCACAAACTCCCTAGTGCGCTTGCGCATTGGAGGCCCGCTCCCTCCCCACACAATCGCCGCCCGGCGGTCCTTGACTGCGCATGCGTACAGCGTTGCCTCGCCAAAAAAAAAAAAGACTACAAACTCCAGAGAAACCTGCGGCATCTCGCGCAAACGTCCGTAGTTGAAAATACCCAAGGCATCCACGGTAAAGGAAATAAACCCCACTGGTGGGTTGAGAGTCGCTTCGCGATCCCCAGTAATTATAAAGAGCTTCTTAACCTGTCCTGCTTGCTAGTGGGAGCTGGGGTGCCCTTCTTTCAGCAAAGCCACCTCTACATTTGTCTGATTTGTCGTAATAGGGGCGTGGCTGTTCGTGATCTTTGCATCTGTTACTTGGGCCTTGTCCCTCAGACCCTTGGGAGGACCCGGCTCTAGCGCAGATATGAACTTGGAGCGGGTGTCCAATGAGGAGAAGTTGAACCTGTGCCGGAAGTACTACTTGGGTAAGGGGCCATCCCCTAGGGTCTCGGGAGCAGAGAGGGGGCTGAACTAGGCTGCCTGAGGGACGAGGGCCTAGGAGTCCTAAGGATAAAGGGTAAAGCAGCTGGAGACTCTGACCCTATGGATCTGACGGAGGGGAGGACCTGGGTCTTAGGAAGAAGTTGAGACCTCACCTGAGAAGGAGGTAATTCAAGAATCAGATTCTTGAATCCCAGGGAGGAGCCAGGACCCTTGAACCCCTGACCGCAGAGATCTCCCGTTGAAGTAGGTCTTCTAGGTAGACTAGAAGAGATCCTCACTGCTTGTAACCCGTATGTTTTTTGTTTGTTTTTTCTCCGTAGGTGGGTTTGCGTTCCTGCCTTTTCTGTGGTTGGTCAACATCTTCTGGTTCTTCCGAGAGGCTTTCCTCGTCCCAGCATACACAGAGCAGAGCCAGATCAAAGGCTGTGAGTCTAGGGCAGAGAGCAGTGGGAGGGGATGGTGGAGTCTCCAGAATTCGGGGAATCTGTGGAAGAGATGGATGGTCTGGGTGAGTCTGAAGAGCAGCTAGAGGCCAACCCTCCTCATTCCTGTTCCCCATTATAGATGTCTGGCGCTCAGCTGTGGGCTTCCTCTTCTGGGTGATTGTGCTCACCACCTGGATCACCATCTTCCAGATCTACCGGCCCCGCTGGGGTGCCCTTGGGGACTACCTGTCCTTTACCATACCCTTGGGCACCCCCTGACAACTTCTGCACAGGCTGGGGACCTGGTCTTTCTTCCAGGATGGGCTCCTGTGCTCTAAGTTCACTATCAAGCCCCAAAGACTTGTGCCCACCTCCTGTCATCTCTGCTGACATCCCCCAATAAATGACCCTAACTTTTGTTATTGACTTCCTGGGATCTTTTGGAGATTGAAGCATAAAA
Source organism: Aplodontia rufa (assembly GCA_004027875.1). Taxonomy (NCBI): domain Eukaryota; kingdom Metazoa; phylum Chordata; class Mammalia; order Rodentia; family Aplodontiidae; genus Aplodontia; species Aplodontia rufa. The sequence goes on from PVKS010001733.1 coordinate 119,012, forward strand.
TGATCATTAACATTCAAAAACATTTAGTGAGTGCTTAGTTTATACCAGGTTTAGTGCTTCACAAATTATGCTTTTTTTTTTCACTGAAAACTAATAATCCTATGGAATATTAACTTTCCTGCTCATGAACACTATTTTACAGTAGAGGAGCCAAGAAAGAGTAACATTTCCATTTCTAGAGGCTGCTATCCTGTAGTGGTGGTTGTGAATTTAAAAACATGACTTTCGAGACTGTGGATGTAGCTCATAGGTAGAGAACAAGCCTAGGATGCACAAGGCCCTGTGTTTGATTCTCAGCAACACACACAAACACACACACAACATGAATTTCCTACTCTGGGCCCTTATATTCTCATTAGAATGCAGATCAGGATGCTACCTCCTAGGATTTCATCTGGTTCAACACTTGTGATAAATGGAAATTTCTCATTCCCTGAAGGAAGTGTTGTCGGAATCGTTAGAAATATTCAAGAGCTTTCTCCAGAGAATCCTACTTTGACCGTCCTATTTATTCCCTACCTTGCTCCCAGTTAACCACTTTTCTTTCTCCTATCATCTTTCACTTAGAATATGTTGCCTGTTTATTGCCTATCTTCCATCCTCTAAAAGATAAGCTCCATCAGGGCAAGGATTTTTGTTCACTGCAGTGTCCCCAGTGCTTAGATGAACGCCGGCGCACTGACAATTATTTGCTAAATGAATGGGGTTGTACCTGAAAGATTCACACGTACCTGGCCCCTAATGAAGTGCTCCGTAAAAGAAAGGTCACCCTAATTTAAGACTAGTCTTCCTCTGAAGGACCAGAGAACTAGCGGTTAGATGCTGTAAATAGCTAAATCGGTGTTCCCCCAAACCTAACACGACAACTCCGCAAAAGTCTTGCGATGCCGGAGCTTTTGTTTCCCACCGCACCCAGCGAGTCTCGGGAGCTAGGACTACACCTCCCAGGAAGCGCCCCGGGTTGTCGTTGGTTTGTTTCCGGAAACTGGAGCCCAGAAAGGTGGGACTTAAGGCTGGGAGCCGCGGGAGGCAGCTGTCAATTGGTCAGAGGACGAGATTGATGACTTTGGTGACTAATGGGAACGAGAGACTGGCAAATGGTCCCGCCCACTGGAGGGGAAGAAGGGAGGCGGCGGCCACTGGGGCAGTCGCGGCTGGACACTGCTCGGACCGGAGGGTCATCCGTAGACGGAGCTTACCTTTGACCTCTCCCCGCCCGCCTCCTGCTTTGATTGGTGACACTGGGCTCTTTGGGGTTTTTGCGACCCAGCTAGCCAGATCCTGAACCCAAACCATGTTCCCGGTGAAGGTGAAAGTGGAGAAATCAGGTGAGAACCCCCGAGGTTGGGGGCCTGAATGGGAGCAATGGACTAGCTGTTTAGGGGTTTGGAGGCCTGCTGGACAGGATTATAGCGAAGGGCGGGCTACGCGACTTCTGCTTTGCAGCCCATCTGAACAATACCAGGCATCGAACGTGTGCTGCCACCTTCATTCCCTACCGGTCTGTGCTGACAGTAGCTCTGAGATTGGTGGTGGTTCAGGCAGCGTGGTAGGGTAAGACGAAGGGCTACCGAGCCCTTCTTGGCTCCACCTCAGTTTCTCCGTTTCAATCAGTGGTCATGAGTTTGGCATTGTGCTGTGAACTTAGAAGAATAAAGACTCTTTCAATGCTCACAATCACTATATTCCAGTAATCATAGGAATTAGTAAGTGCATTGGACGGGAAACAAGCTCAGACAGAGGAAGTCATTTTGGGTTGGGGCTGAACTGATGGGAATCCACCACTAGCTTGGTAAGGGCAAGTGGGGGGGGACATGGAATTCAGACAAAAATATAATAGACAAATGATATAAGTGTTATTAAAATATGGAAGCTGGGTGTGGTGGCACAACCCTGAAGTCTCAGCCACTGGGGAGGGTAGGAGAATCACTTGTGCCCAGGAGATCAAGGCCTGCTTGGGCAACATAGCAAGACCCTGCGCCTTTTAAATCTTAAATTCAAAGCAAAGCCAAGAGAAGGTAAGGAGATCCAGAGTGGGAGCAGGGCAAGGCAAGGCAGAGAGCTGTGATAATATGTGAGGGAACTGCCAGTCAAATAAAGGAAATAGTTTGAAAAAGGCACTGCAATGAAAGCTTTCCCTGGTGAGTTCTGGGAATAGCAGGATGGCTAGTGTGGCTGGAGCAGAATGTGGTAAAGTGTGAGGAGATGGAAGCAAAGAGATGATAGGGGTTGACAGGTATTGTGGGCCCAGGTGAGCACTTAGGCTTTTCCTTTGAGAGAAAAAGGGATCCCAAGGAGGGTTTTGAACCAGTTGATAAAGGTCCTCCCTGATGAAAAAAAAAATTAAGGTGGAAAGGTTTTTTATTTTTTATTTTTTTTCCAGCTCCCCTGGCCACCTTGTAGAGTGTAGATCAGGAGAGACTGAGGCTAGGATCTCAGGGAGAGGAAAAGACAGCACCAGGATGGGCAGGGTAGGGAGGGTATAGGTGGGAAGACACTTAGGAGGCCCAATGGGCAAGCCATGGGGGTAGTAGATTGAGAAGGGAAAGGGAGAGAGGGGTCCATGGTAAGACTAATGAAGGGACGGGGCAGGGGAGGACAGTGGTGTCACTCTTCATGTGGGATCCAGGAAGAGGGGTAGGTTGAGAGAGACACTGAGGCCAGTGTGGTACCCAGTGCATAACAAGAGCTTAGGGGATGTCCAGGGGAAGTTGTCTATGCTATGGAATCTCCAAGTTGGGGTTCAGGATAAAAGCCAAGGCTGGAGACAGATGTGGACATGATCCATACTCCTGGCTTCTGTCCAAGACTCTTTGCTACTTGCCCCAACCCCCATCTTCAACCTCCCTGTCCTCGAAGGAATGTTGGGAATACCAGTGTCTCCCAGCTGTATCCTTTCAGCCTGCCTGGATCAGCCAATAGGATTGGCTGTAGTGGAAGATGTACATACAGAGCTGACTCCTTCTTGATACCTTCTTCCCCCAGAGCTGGAGATGGCCAAAGCTCGAAACCAATTGGATGCTGTTCTGCAGTGTCTTCTGGAGAAGAGTCATTTGGACAGGTTGGAACCTGGTCCAGGCTGGGATTGTGGGGCTGGGAGCCCTGGGAAAATGAAATCCCTGATCCTGGGTGGGATCTGGGTGGGACCCCAGAGGCTGATTTGGGGAGAATGGTATCTCATGGGGAGGCCACTTGACACATTCACATTCTGGGCCCTTGGAACCCTAAGCCAATAGTTCTCTTCTGCTATCAGGGAGCGTCTGGATGAGGAAGCTGGGAAAACCCCCTCGGATACCCACAACAAGTAAGCTATTAATGGGATCTGTATCCAAGAGTGTGGTGGGTAACTTCTTTCCTCATCTAGGCCCAGACCACACTGCCCTACACTTTCTCCAATACAGTCCTAATCACATCACATATACAAAAACTGTAGCAGAAGCCGTTTAGATCACTTCGTCGTTGGCACCTAGAACTCCAGAGGTGTGGGTGGGACATGAGACTCAAGGAGTCCCAAGGTGCCATTTTTGGGGGTTTTGAGCAGGCATTTTTTTGAAGATCAGCCTGTTGATGCCCTATCTTTCCCCACAGAGATTGCTCCATCGCAGCTACTGGAAAAAGGTAAGGTGGCAGGGGCCCCAGCCAGCTGACCTGACGTTCCCAGCCCTCATCCCTGTCCTGACACTTCTCCTCCCCACACAGGCCATCTGCCCGCTTTCCCCACCAGCGGAGGAAGAAGAGGAGGGAGATGGATGATGGGCTGGCAGAGGGAGGGCCTCAGCGATCCAGTGAGTAGGCAAACCCTAGAGAGTAGGTGGACAGGGAGCCAGGGGCTACATAAGGATGCTCACTTACCTCCCACCCCCACCACCCCAGACACATATGTGATCAAGCTGTTTGACCGGAGTGTGGACTTGGCCCAGTTCAGTGAGAACACACCACTATACCCAATCTGCCGAGCCTGGATGCGCAACAGTCCCTCCGTGCGTGAGCGTGAACGCTCACCCAGCTCGCCACTGCCTCCACTGCCCGAGGATGAGGAGGTAGGATGGATGGTTGGCCCAGCCCAGCAACCAGGGAGGGTATGGGTAGACAGGCCCAAGGGACCCTTTTCTCAAGACAAGCACAGGCCGCTAAGTCTCCCAAATCAATGTCAGTCAGATCAGGTGAGGCACACAGATATACACCCATCAGTTAGGGGTATAGACCGAGGTCCTGAGGGTAGACAGACATGGCCACTTGGCCTTAGGGAAGAGGGAACAGGGCTCCCTTGGGCAGACAGACATGACCTCCAATGTCAGGGGTTCCCAAGAGTTGAAGGGTTAGACAGGGATCCTTAGTACAGATAGGTGTGGCTACCAGGTATAACATGGGACCCTCTGGGCTGGGTAGGGATAGATTGGGCTCTATTCGTCTGAAAGCATAGACAGGGGTCCCCAGGACAGACATATATGATCCTTTGAACTATCAAGATCAGTACAGACATGGCAACCTGGCCACAGGGAATTGTGGAAGGAGATCCCTACATGACACAGACATAACCCCCAAGGAAGAATTCCTGAGGCATGATATGACTTCTCGGAGTGTGGATTTCCTGGTGATCCTCTCATGTGTGTTGTCATAGGAAGGGCAGGAAGGATGATATGTGTACTCTCAGCCCTTTGCTCTGACTCTTGGGCCTGGTATGGGGCATTGTGTCCCTAGGGTTCAGAGGTCACCAACAGCAAGAGTCGTGATGTATACAAGCTGCCTCCACCCACAGCCCCTGGGCCACCGGGAGATGTCTGCAGATCACGCATTCCATCCCCACTACAGCCTGAGACCCAGAGCACACCAGATGATGAGGTGGGGATAGGAGGCTGGCCTAAGGCTATGGGTCATGTTGTGGGGCTCTGGTGTGGACACTCAGCCTGGTCTCTCTGTCCACACAGCCCTCTGAACCCGAACCTTCACCCTCCACACTCATCTATCGAAACATGCAGCGCTGGAAACGCATCCGCCAGAGGTAAGGGTTCCTCCGCTGGCTTGCCCTCTGTGACCTCTTGTTCCAATTGCTGAATCCTCCCTCTACCTCCCCAGGTGGAAGGAGGCATCTCATCGGAATCAGCTTCGTTACTCAGAAAGCATGAAGATCCTACGGGAGATGTATGATCGACAGTGACATTCCCAGGTCCCTCTCTCCAGTAAACATTCCCCAACCCTACGCTAGCCTGTGCTCCAGACTGTTCTTCCCAGCCCAGACATAAAGCAGTGGGCACTGCTTTAGCACATTTATTGGGGAGTGAGCCTGGGAAAGAATGGAGGCATGGTATGACAGAATTCAATGAGGGAGTAAGGTTGTAGGGAATTAAACAGTGGTTGCTTTGTTGGGTCTTGGAGGATGAGGAGTGTAGGGTGGATTAGAGACCTGGAGGTCAGGACAAACATACTGGGGAGTTCTAACTGAGAAGGGGGTCTGGTACATCTGCCTAGGGAGGTTGGGAGGAGTGTCTATAAAGTTTTGAGACTGGGGGTCCTTGTTGGCCTAGGATAGGTGTATCAAGGGTTACAAATCAGAAAAGGGTTCAAGAGTTAAAAGATGGGGTGGGTATAGGGAGCATCTGGTTGTAGGAAAAGGATGCAGAGCCTTGGGACTTAGGCCTGTACTACCCAGAGTGGGAGGTCTGTGCAGTCTGGGCTGTTTGGGAGGTGGGGTGGAGTTATCCCTGACCAAGCAGGGATGTCTACATAATAATCTAGTATTAGAGCTGGGATGGAGTTTTCTCTGGAGTCAGAGGGAAATGCAGGAGGGAAAGGAATATAAGCCAAGAAAAGTGGAGTCGGTGCTGATAGAGTCTATCTAGGCTGAGGGTAGTTCTTAACAGCTAGGGAGGTGTTGATGCAGGGTGGAATATGAACGGTGGGGTCGGGGGGTTCGGGGGTCACCAGTTGAAGGATCTAGGTTATAAAGGCTCGGTACAGGGTGGAGGGGTCTGGACAGAATCTCATTTTGGATGGGGGGACTGTCTTGGCGTTCGGGACTTCTGGCTGGGCCGGAGTCAGATCGGCTTTAAGAGAAGAAGCCTAAAGCTGCTCCTCAGGGGTTCAGGTACGCCTGGACCCCTACTTGGCAGCAGGCGGTGGCTGCAGCGAGGCCTGGGCCGACGCTGGTGCAGCCTGGATGGACAGGACGCCCTCGGGGGACAAAGCCGAGGTCACTGCGGCAGGATCCACGCCTGGCGGCAAGCGGTAGCGACGGTGGAACTCGCGCGCGATGAATCCATGCTCGTCCTGGAAGGCAGAGGCGCTTCAACAGGCCCGCCCCTTCCCGCAGGCACCCACCCCTCGCGCCTGCGCCCGCTTCTGCTCTGCTCTGCTCGCCCTGCTCCGCTCCGCTCCGCCCCGCCCCGCCCGCGCTCACCGGGCGCTCCTCATGGCGCGCGTGCACCTCCACGTGTTCGCCCACCACCTTGACAGCTATTTCCTCCGGTGAGAAGTGCTTCACGTCCAGCAGCACCGAGAAATGACCGGGGTCCGTCGGCACCTGCGCACAGCGGGGGCGGGGCCGGGCGGGGCTGTCGTCGGGTGGAGCCAGGCTCCCCAGACTGGGCAAGGCCCACCCACGTTGGTTCCAGTGCTACAGCTGACTGGGGAGCCCCCTTCCCATATTTAGAACCTCTTAACCCACAATAACTGGTATCCACCCTTTCTCTCTAATCATTGGATTCCCCGCTCAATAGAGCGATGAAGCTCCCTCGCTCTGCAAGGTCAGGGCCCAATGCCTTCCCAGGGTGAGGAAGCCTGCCCTTTATCCCCGTGTCAAAGACTCCATAGTCACCCTGCCCACGCCCCAGTGGCCCTAATCCACCCCCCCCGGAATTGTCAGAATGCCTCTTTCCACAGTCACAAGAGTCCTTTTAACCCTCCCACCGGGTCAACAGACCTTCCCCTGCTTCAGAGTGGCCAAGATACCCTTCATTAAGTCACAGGAGCCTTCCTGTTCATTACCTCTCCAGAGGACATCCGGGGAACCACACGCAATTTCCGAACTTCAAGATTAACAGAATATCCCAGCCCTTCGAGAGTCACTGCCCGTCCTTTCCCCCAGATTCCCTGAGTCACCAGCGTCCTTCAGAGTCTTTAAGACTCCCTTCAGAGCGACTCAACCTCACCGGTCCCCTTAGAGCTACAAGACAAACCCCCAGCACCACCACCACCACTCACACACACCAGGGACTTCGCACTTGCTTCAGTAACCCAGTCACTGCGATTCCATACTCAGGGAACTCCGGAAGCCCCTGTGCTCGCACTCTCCCCTACGGTTAAAGCCAACGGACATCGCAGTACCCCCTCGAGGTGACCCAGACCTCTGACTTTAAAATTTGTCGAGTTGCCCCTCCCTCGTGCCTGGCACCTGGGCGGTGGGCAGCGCCACGCTGGGGGCGCGCAGGTAGTAGGGGGCGAGTGTGGCAGGACAGAGTGCAGCCAGCTCCGCCTCGAGCAGCCCCTCGCCGAAGCGCTGGTCAAAGAGGCGGCCAGGAGCAGAAATTCCCGGCAACGGGGCTGAAGCGCGACGCAACCAAGACGGCTGCACAGGCACCGGGATCTCCATCCTGCTCCACCGCCGTGCTGGATCCCGCACTGCCCCTGCACGCGCAGCAGCTGATTTATAGAGTTCTGTGCCGGCCCCTCCGCGGGCCTCTCGGGGACACTGGGACCGTGGCCAGATTCGGCCATTAATAGAGCCTTATTTAGAAACCCCAATAATGACTTGGCCACTTATTAAGCGCCTGCTGGATGCTTGGAAAAGGATGCCAAGAAAATGTTATTACGGTTCTTCAATATCCTGAAGGGGAAACTAAGGCCAAGAGGGCGGAGCCTGAGGGTGTGGGGAACACAATGTGGCAGTTGGGACCCAGAGCCGAGAAATCCACCAGAGTTCCCAGTTTCCTTAATCTGCCCTCCTGGCAGCTCTAAGGATGACGCAGAAGGAGGTCTTAAGAGCAAATTCCTGGAGAATGCAGTAGCCGCGGTATGCTGTCAGAAGGACACAAAACAGACCCTACCCCCATCTTGGGCACAAGCCCCCGGCAGGCCGGGCCTAATTCTGTGCCTCTGACTCAGCCTCGGGTACGTGGTGGCCAGGGGGCGTGTGTACTAACACTCCAGGCTGGCTCCCAGGGGCCGCGCGCCGGGGCCCGAAATAGCTCATTTTGATCCTGCTACCTGGGCCAGGAGCCCGGACCTGGCAAGTGGTGCAACCAGCTGCTCCCGCAGCAAGAGTTAAGTCCTTAGCTGAGCATCAGGGCGGTCTGACTGGCCTGATGGAGGTTAAAAAGGAGACAGTGTACCCGATTACTTCTTCAATGGGTAGAACACGTTGGACTTGAGCCTGGATGACCTTTCCGCTGCTACAAGAAGGGGCTGTAGGAAACCAGGACAGAAGCAAAACGACAATCCTTCAGATTACCAACAACCTCGAGTACAGCCTTAGATTCTTTCCATTGGTCCACAGTCTTGCCAATTATTGCTGCACGCTTCAAGTTCTCCAATCAGACATGCACTTTCAAGCATGCCAGCGTTACAGCCAATCATTAAACACCTCCGGTTGGCCACTATCCAACTTTTATTTTCCTCTCTCTCATTGGTCGCCTTGGAGGCCTCTCTCTTCCTGAGCCAGGGGCGGGGCTGTTGGAGCATTGCTAAGCGACGAAGATGCGCGCCGGGTCTGTGCGGTAAAGGATTGGAGCTGGGACAAGCACGGCGAGTGGCTGCGGGATGGACCGTAGGTGAGGCTCTTCCCTCTTCCACAGACCATAGGAGGTTTGAGAAGGACCAAGGGTGAGGGTAATACACGTTTGCTGGAGTCTGGAGTCTCAGGCTGCACTGCACTGAAACTACAACTTCCAAGATGCTCCAGTCTTTGGCCGCCCCAGCCTTCTACTTCACCGTCCCGGGGATCCATCCCAAAACGTCTTCTGGGTAGCTGTATGGATTCTTTCCCTTAAGGGTGCCCAAGGGCACATGGAAATTGAGTTTCTTAATTTTGAAAGTGCCCCCAGACACGCAAGGGTGTTGTCTTTGAACTTTCTCGTTTAGGCGGAGTCCAGTGAATCATGGGGATTGTAGTCCATTTCCTAGTGTTCCTCAAGGGTTTATGGGATACGTGGGGCATACGGTTTAGTCACTTTGTTTTGTTTTGTTTTGTTTTGTTTTTTCTTCCCACGGTACTGGGAAAAGAACTCAGGTGTTTTACCACTGAGTTACATTCCCCACTGGGCCACCGCTACGGCCCCTCCCCAGTCCTTTTTATTTATTTATTATATTTTTAATTTTGAGACAGGATTTTGCTAAGTTGCAGAGGTTGGCATGGAACTTGCCTTCCTCCAGCCCATAAGCACCACTACTCTCAGCCTAATCATGGCTCTTAACTTGAGCTCCTCAGCGCTTAGGTGCTTGCTTTGCAGTCCACCGGTTCGAACCCCACCACCACGTACACAACGAAGTGTTGGAACAACGGAAGCCACATGAAGAACTAAGAAAAAATTGATTCTTTCTCTCTCACTGTCCCTCTCTTAAAAAAATCACCTAGGAAATGTTTAAGGAGGTAGAAATTGCACTTATCCTGATGTAATCATTATATATTGTATACTTGTATTGAATTATCACATTGTACATCATAAGTGTGTACAATCAGTGTGTGTCAATTAAAAAAAATTAAAATGGCTGACCACATTTTGCCTTTGAGCTTCAGTTAAAAAAAAAAAATTCACCTGGGACCATGGGGTAAAGATAGGGCTACCTAGGTCTCCTTCCTGGTATTCTGATTCTATTGCTCTAGAGTTCACAGCTTCTTTGTAATTTTAAACAAACTCCCACCAGTAGATCCAGAGTTGAGAACCATCAGCTTCTAGTTCCTGGATTTTTCTTTTTATTTATTTATTTTATTCAATAAACATGGTCTTACAATTAGGAGGGGTTCATCATCAAACAATCAAGAACAACAGTGTAATGACAGAACAAGCCAATACTGGTGCCTCATTCCTGGATTTTTCTTCAACTAATACAAGGGCTTGTGAGAATCATGCCTCCACTATCATTAACTTGAATATGCAGCTGTGCTTCATGGGAATTATAGTCCATATCCTCCAGGAATCCATGGGAATTGTCTGTTCTGTTCTTTCACCATGCTCTGCCTTCCAATCCCACTCTTTCCTTGCAGCCTGTCAGTTTTCTCCATCCAAGAGAGCCCCTTTGGAGATGCTCCTCTGGGTCAAAGCCACTGTTGGCCATCCCAGAGCCAGACCTGGAACCCTAAGGTAAGGACTCCCCACAGAGACCAGTACCTCTAGTAATGAGAATGACCACTCGAGGAAAGGAAGGCATGTGATGAGAGATGGGGATGAGACAATGGAGACAGTCCCTCCTCACCTCCCCACAGCTTTCCCTTGTCCAGCTCTCTGCTACCTATACTCCCTGTCAGTACCAATCACTCTAGAATTCTAACATGATAACATTGTGGTATATGCTTCCTCCCCTTTGAACTGAAACTTCATGTGTCTTTGTTCCTTACAGGAACAACACCTCAGACCTCATGTTTTCTTTTTGTGTCCTCCCCTATCTCAGACTCTGAGCCCATCTAGGTCCCAGAGATCGAAGCTCCCACAAGCTCTCAAGGCTGCAGCCAACTCCCCTGAACTGTTTGAGGAATCCTGGCCATCCAGTTCAGGGACCCCTTCCCCACCCAACTCCATTGAGAGTGCCTCCCCACCACCTACCCTGATGGAAAATGGGGACTCTGTGGTGGCCAAGTAAGTACCAGAAGTCCTCATGGGAAAGAGTTTGAGTTAGAGGGAGGGAGAAGGTAATAATCATCATAGACAGAACTCTTATAGGACCAGGCACTTCATGTGTGTAATGAAGAGCTCTGAAGTTCAGCTGCCTGGGTTCAAGTCCCAGCTCTGTCACTTATTCTCTGTATGATCTTAGCGTTAGTTTTTTAATATTGAAATTGGGGATATTAATAGTATGTATCCATAGGGCTATTTTGAGCTTTCGTTGAGTTACTGTATGTAATGAACACTTGCATTTGTAAACTACGGGGTCAGCTGCTGTAACAAAAAGTTCAAGTTAATTATGGCTGGAACAACATTGCATTTATTTCCCTCTCATCTAATGGTCCAGGTAGAAGCAATAGGCCTGCTATGGCAGCCTTTGCTTGAGGTGTCAGAGATATCTTGTTGTCCCATCCCGGGGCTGTTTTCCTTTCCATAATGGACCAAAATGGATCCCAACTGAATTGACTTTCCAGAATCACGTCTCTTCATTTTATGCTTGTCAATAATCTAACCACTTTTTTTTTTAAAGGGAGAGGGAGAGAGAGAGAGAGAAAAAGAGAGAATCAACTTTATTAACTTTTTCCATCTAGCCTTCATTTCTCTGATTCTTAGTTGTGTATGTGGTACTGGGGTTTGAACCCGGGTCCTCGCACATGCCAGGTAAGTGCTCCAACCATTAAACCACTGCTCCAAACCAAGAATCTAGTCATGTGGTAACAAGTCACATGGCAAATATAATACATAGAAGAGTGACTATATGCCCAACAAAAAAATTTATTACTGGGCTAAGTGTAACTCAGTGGTAGAGCTCTTGCCTGGCATGTGTGAGGCCCTAGGTTTAATCCCCAGCACTACCAAATAAATAGATAATATAAAAATTAAAAATTTATTACAGGGGCTGGAGCAGTGGCTCAGCAGATATAGTGTTTGCCTGGCATGTGCAAGGACCCGGTTCAAACTCCAGCACCATGTACACAACTGAGTGTCAGAAAAACAAAACCCAGATGAAAAAAATAAATAAAGCTGATTCTTTCTCTCTCTCTCTTACTCTCACTCTCTCCTCTCTTTAAAAAAAAAGTTTATTACAATATAAGAAAGGAAAACAGATATTGAAGGACAAGTACTTGCTTTTGGTAGTCATATAGAAAGAAAGGTTTTGTTTTGTTTTGTTTTATTAAGAGAGAGGGACAGTGAGAGAGAGACAGAATCAATTTTATTTAGTTTTTCATGTGACTCTCGTTTCTCCGGACACTTGGTTGTGTACATGGTGCTGGGGTTTGAACTCGCGTACTTGCGCATGTTGGGTAAGCACCATAACTGCTGAGCCACCGCTCCAGCCCCTATTTTATTTTTATTTTTTTATTTTTTTTCAGGGCTAAGGACCGCACTCCAGGCCTTGTGCGAGCTAGGCGAGCACTCTGCCACTGAGCTAAATCCCCAACCCCTCCTGTTTTATTTTGTTTTGAGTTTTTTATGTGTAGGGAGGTGGTACTGGAGGTCAATCCCAGGGCCTCACACATGATAGGCAAGTGCTCTTTCTCTGAGATACACATCCAGCCCTTTTTATTTTATTTTGGGATAGGGACTTGCTAAGTTACTTAGGCTGGCCTTGAACTTGGGACCCTCTTGCCTGAGCTGGGATTAAGGTGTGTGCCACCTCCATGGCTGGCCAAAAATGTGTACCTATGTATACTGGAGATTTAACCGAGGGGTGCTTAACCACTGAGCTACATCCCCAGCCTTTTTTACTTTTTTAAATTTTTATTTTCTTATCCTTTTTTTTTTTAAAGAGGGACAGAGAGAGAGAATCAATTTTTATTTAGTTTTGCATGTTTCTTTCATTGCTCTGACACTTTGTTGTGTACGTGGTGCTAGAGTATGAACCTTGTGCATGCCAGGCAAGGGTGTAACTGCTGAGCCACCACTCGAGCCCCTTAATTAATTAATTAATTAATTATTTTTAAAGAGAGAGGGACAGTGAGAGAGAGAAGGAAAGAGAGAGTCTATTTTATTTTAGTTTTTTATTTGGCTTTTGTTGCTCCTACATTTAAGTTGTGTATGTGGTGCTAGGGTTTGAACCCGGGTCCTTGCGCACACCAGGCAAGCGCCATAACTGCTGAGCCACTGCTCCAGCCCCCCTTGTTTTTTATTTTGGGACAGGTTCTCACTAAGTTGCTGAGGCTGACCTCGAACTTGCAATCCTCCTGCCTCAGTTCCCTAAATCACTGGGATTACAGGCATGTGCCCCCATACCCACCAAAAGCAGTTATTTTTATCTGGGCTGCTGAACACAGCTTTCCCTGGTGCTTGGTAAACATTGGCTATAGTAACTATTATTATTATTCCTACCATTGTTTATCTCTCCTCACTCCCCCTACCTCCCATCTTCTAATGCTCACAGGTATATAAACAGGTTCCGTCAAGCTCAGCCCACAAGCCGAGAGGAACGCCAGCCTGCAGGCCCAACCCCAGATGACTTTTGGTGGCTGCGGTCCAAGTCACCAGATCTCAGCAGTCAGCCAGCAACAGGTATCTCCTTCAGTCCCATCCACCCCCAGCCTAAAATCTTTCCTCACCTATGTCCCCAGCAGTCACTCCTTCTGGTCCCTTAACTCAATTGAGGTTTCTCAGCAGGAGCCAGTGATCCGAAAGAAAAACCCAATACAGCAATTCCAGCTCCTACCAAGTTGGCCAACGCATCTCAGGATGTGGCTCCGCTTCAGGAAATAAAGCAGGTGGCATCTTTGTTCACTCCCTCTTCTGAACGCCTGAACTCTTAGCACCAGTCCTGAGATAGAATTAAAGCCAATTCCCAATTCAAGGAAGCTTAAATCTTGAAAGGAGAATTTTTTTTTTCTAAATGTAATTGCAAACTCCAAAAGGTGATGCTTTTACAGTGTGGAGAATCCTCAAAAAATTAAGGATGGAACCACCTTATGACCCAGCTATCCCACTCCTGGTTATTTTCCCAAAAGAGTTAGAATCAGCATATTATAGTGATGTAGCTTCATCAGTGTTTATAACAGCTCAATTTACTATAGCTGGATTATGGAACCAACCCAGATGCCCCTCACTTGACAAGTGGATACAAAAACTTGGGTACATATATACAATGGAATACTACTCGGCCATTAGAGAAAACGATATTATGGCTTTTGAAATCAAATGGATGGAGATGGAAAGAATTATGCTAAGTGAAGTATCCTAATCTCAGAGACTCAAGGGCCGAATGGTTTCTCTCATCTGTGGAAGCTAGAATACATCGGGAAGCTGTATGTTAGCTGGCTAAGCTAATAATAACTTCAAATTGTATGATTCTTTTTTTTTTTTTTTAAGAGAGAGGGACAGTGAGAGAGAGAGACAGAAAGGGAGAGACAACTTTATTTAGTTTTTCACATGGCCTTAGTTGCTGTAACACTTAGTTGTGTATGTGGTGCTGGGGTTTGAACCTGGGGCCTCGCACCTGCCAGGCAAGTGCTGAAACCGATGAACCACCCGCTCCAGCCCCCAAATTGTATGATTCTTAACGCAACAGGGGGATGACTCCCTAGGATACTTGGAGGCGTAGGGTGGGGGACAGGGTGGGGGGAAGGCTTAGGAAGAACACCTAGGAGACCAGAGGGTGGGAATATGGGAGAAACATCTCAGAAGGAGATCTCTGACCTCCACGAGATATCCATTTAACTCAGGGGTTCTTCTGGGG
>PVKS010001734.1:0-134169 GCA_004027875.1 Aplodontia rufa
TTCTTAGGCTCACTATGTGCAAGACCTATAGGCAGGCACTGAGGATGCAAGTAGGGATGACCTCAAGTTTATATCTAACAGGATAGAAGGACATCATCTAAGTCTACTAAACTAAGTGAGCAAATGCAAGTGAAAGTGAACATTCTAGCAGAGTGCCTGGCATGTGGCCAGAATATAACCTTAAAAAAAATGAAATGAGATGTAGTGGCAAGTGTGCTAGATTGAAGTTTGAAGATCAGATGTGAATCCTGACTTTGGTAACACACCCAGTACAAGAGCATTTGATAATTGCAAGCTGACTTTTATATGATCCAGATCCAAGCTTTCTGACTGAATGCTGGAGATCTGGGATCCTGGAGGAATCTGTCAGGAGCAAGGAGACACAGGCCATAGGGTAGACTAAGCTTCAGACTTAACCCTCTGCCCCCAAGTTCCAAGCTGTGGGTCTTTGGGAAATTTACTTAATCTCTCTGAGCAGTAATTCTCCACTCCTTAAATGGAAAGAGTAATAATGATCCCCTTAGTACAGGGTGGATGGTGATAATTAAAGGAAGAGATATGTGAGGAAAGCTTTATGTAAACTATATTGCACATACAACCAGTTGATGAAGCCTTAAGACACACGGTGCCAGCAGAACTCCATGCCACCTAACAGAGGAACAGCTTCCAGAGAACAAAGTATTTGCTTTTCTACTAGCAGCTTCAATATTTGGTTATGAAGCTCTTGCTCTGGTACCTGGCTGGCACCATCAGTCAAGACTATTAAAACCTAGGTAGAAGCCATTTGTATTTGTTCACTGATTGTTATTGAAATCAGGTGATAATCTCCAACTTTCCTAAAATTCTCACTCCAAGCAGATGAATGAGAACTGTACAGGGCCTTGGAGATGAGCTCTTCTCTTGTAGGAAGTCAAATCCAAGCACTTCCCCTTGCCCAGCCTACCTCTTCCCTGTCTCACTTGTGTACGCATTAGCTTTTCTAGACTGGAAGCCCACCTGATGGTGAGGTCTAGCTTTGGTCTATCTTGGTTCCCTGACTCTAGCATCAGGCATGACCCAGCATGGCTTTCTACAAATATTCACTGAAAGAACAAATGATTTGGAAGGAGTTCCATGGAGAGGTGTACATCTATTGGCTGGACACCATGTCAGTGCCATGGTGCATGCAAGTTATTTTGTCAAATACATTCACATAGAGGCTCAGACTCCTTTGTGCCTCACCTTTTGGACACTCCTCTCCAATCTCTGAGCATGAACTCTGAGAAGTCTTTTTCCTTACCCTCAGACTCATCTTCCTTTGTGTCAATGCCCAAGCTGTACCTGTTGTCTTTCTTTGACGTGGAGGGAGGTGAACACATGAGGAAGAGGTGAAGAGGGTAGAGGAAAGATGTAAAGTTGGCTATTGGTAATTAAGCCCAAAAGTGTATATGTAAGGGAGAAGCGGCCCCTGGCTCCTCTTATTAAATGCTAATCCCATACAAGCCCAGATGAAGCCTGGGACCTATCAGAGCTACGTTTTAATTTGTCTGGACTTACTCTACAATCCTGTTCATTAAAATAGCTGGTAGGGGAAGCTGTGTCTTTCCCCGAAAGGAAGAGGTTTATGCATAATTTTCCCATAAAATTTCTTCTAGTTAGATAGATGTTGAAAATTGCCACAAATAAGGAGTGCTAGGGATCCCAACCAAGGATTTGCACACTTCCTGCTGAACAAGGAAATGGTGCAGGTGAAGATGTTTTTAACATTGTAGTGATGTGAAAATAGAGTCTGGTCCCCATGTGACCTCCTGGAAGTCTGTAAGTCTGCATTTAATACTAAAAGGGATAATAAGTCAAATTGTTCCATTTGTTTAGCCGCAGAGGTTTGGAGAGTGACCTTAAGAAATTTCAATAGTGGGGCTGGAGCGGTGGCTCAGCGGTTTCGGCGCTTGCCTGGCAAGCACGAGGACCTGGGTTCAAACCCCAGCACCACGTACACAACTAGTGTTGGAGCAACTAAGGCCATGTGAAAACTAAATAAAGTTGTAAAAAAAAAAAAAAAAGAAATTTCAATAGTGAGTATGACAATTTCAGATTTATCCTGCTAGGATTTTCTGTTTCATCACTAGTTTGAGTTACTGCCCAACTTGAGGAATTTCTCTGAAATCTTGGCAGACTTAAAATTCATGTCAAACATGAGCACTTAAGGCAAAAATAAGGAAGACAGTGAAGAAAAGAGCCAGGGGAGAGGGAGACATGTTGCGGGGGGCATGCTGGGAAGGAACGGGACCAAATTACATTGTCATAACGTGTGCCGTATGGAGGTGTAACAGCAAATCCTTCCAATATGTATAGCTGTAATGCATCGATAAAAAATGGAAGAAATGAAGTGTTCACAATGTTGCAGAACTGTTATTGGTAGTACCCAATATTACTTCATTCTAGCCTCACAGCTGTCATGTAAGGTTACTCTCACTCCTGTACTGGAATGGAGGAAATGGCTTAGAGAAATGAAGTGACTTGCTCAAAGGTACTTAGCCAGAATAAAAGGTGACTACGATGAAAATGGATTTTTGGTTTGTGAATTGTGGGATCAGGTTGAGGCGAAACCTCAGATGTAATCTGACAGTGTTCCCTGACTATTAATTCTATATTGCCCCAGCCAGACTACACAATCTCTAAAACTGGAGTCTGAGTGTCCTTTCTCACCTCGACTGAATCCTGTTGGATGAAAAACTTCTCCTCTTCTTTATTTCTATGATTATCTGTCTGTCCATCCATCAGCTCATCTGTCTGTCCATCCACCCAACTGCCTCGTGATCTGCTATGGTTTGAATATGAGGTGTCCCCCAAAAGCTTATATGTGACAATTCAGGAAGGCTGAGGTGAAATGATTGGGTTATAGGAGCCTTAACCCAATCAGTGAGTTAATTCTCTGATTGGGATTATCTGGCAACTGTAGACTGGTAGGGTGAAGCTAGAGAAGGTGGGTAATTGGGGGCATGCTTTTGGGTACAGATTTTGTATCTGGCATGGAGTTTCTCTCTCTTCTCCCTGGAGTCATGCCTTCAGCCTCACCTTGAGCCCTGAGGATTGGAGCCAGCTGCCTATGGACTAAGACCTCCAAAATTGTGAGCCCCTAAATAAACTTTTCCTCCTAAAATTGTTCTTGTCGGGTCCTTTAATCACAGCAATGAAAAAGTTCACTGAGACATCATCTAATGGGTTATCCAGTCACCAGGCCATCCAACTATCCATCCATCCATCCATCCATCCATCAATAAATCCATCCATTCACCCTTCCAACCCTGTGACCTGAGTAAGTTACTTCATCTCCCTGTGCCTCAGCTTTCTCAACTACAAAATAGTATATAGATATCAAAATCTTAGGCTCAGGTTAAATGAATGCTATTCAGTGTGTCTAGAACCATGTACATCTCTCATGGAGTAAACATCCACTATATAGCCACTATTTCATGTTCGTATGCTGAAAAGAACCAGGGAACGAAGGATTTGAAGATATGAGGAAAGCAAGGGATGCTGTTCTACTGAGGTGACTCTCAACAGTCAGCAAGGACTAGACCCAAAGCAAAATTCTTGGCAGGACATGCTTAGTGGGAGTTTATCCCTGGAGAAGGGTCCTAGTGAATAGATGTGGACACTGAAATAGCCCAATTGGGGAATGAGAGTGAGAGTTCTCAAAATATGAGGAGAACTTCATCTGAGAAGACCCAGGAGGGGCTAAAGATCGTGAACAGATGGGATGTGGGTTAGCACAGCTCAGAAGCCTAGCAGTAACATCAGAGGTGGGGAACAGTTGGAGTGATACTGGATTTTTCAAGGATCTCTGTGTCTTATGAAAGACACAGAGATGACAGAGGTCTGAGTGATACAGGAAGGCAGCTAGAGGACCATGGGAACAGTGGAAAATGAAGAAAGGGCAAGCTGGGAGAGAGCTGGCACTGAGTAGGGAGTGGCAGGTTCTGCTCGGGAGATCTCTGTTAGGTGGATGTAGGACCAAGGGAGAAAAAGATGAGAACTTAGAGGAATAGGTTTTATGGTTAGAGCAAGGTTAGATAGCAAAACTAGGACCCAGAGAGAGGAAGCACCTTGCTGTATGCCACACAGTGACACATGTTAGTACCTGAGCAAGAACTTGCTAGCTACCTTAGAAAGACACTCCTGTGAGGGGCCAGCTAGGTGAATGGTGACAAGAGACATTGATGCACTTCTCGTCCATCCTCAGTGCTTCTACATGTGCTGTTTCCATGGTCGAGGCCTTCATCATTACATGTTAAAGTCTAAATGTGCTTTCAATTCTGGCTCCAACATCATCACCTCCTTGAAGCCTCCTCCTCTATTCCCAGTTGCAAGAAGTTCACCTTTTGCTTTCACAAAGACTTCTGTGCGGAGGGTCATTAGTCTACCTGTGTTGCCTCCAGGATCTTGCTATCACAGATTAATCTCTGCACTCCCCAGCAAGCACTCATCTATTCAAGGTTCTGTGACTTTGCACAGAGCAGAGGCCTTGGAGTCAGGCAAGCTAGGCTCAAGGGCCTGCTCTGCTACTCCTAGCTACGTGAGATAAATGCTGCCCACCTTTGAGCAGCATCTATGTTATTCATAAAATGGTGACAATAGTACCCATCTACCAGAATTTTAAAATTGATTTTAAAGTGCATTGAGAAGGCTGGCAGTGTTGCTCACTCCTGTGATATCAACTTCTTGGGAGTCTGAGGCAGGATAGGAATTTTGAGGCCAGACTGAGTAGTTTAGCAAAACTGTCTCAGAATAAATAAAAAATAAAAAGGTCTGGGCTGTAGCTCAGTTGTAGAACACTTACCTAGCATGCAGGAGGACTTTAGTTCAACCCCCAGCACCACAACAAATATCTATTTATCTGTATCTATCTATCTATCTATCTATCTAGATACATACTGTATATACATCTATATGTATCTTCATATCTATATCTACATATATCTATCAATAGTGCATGCACCTACTATGTGCCAGATACCCCTAGAGCTGAGAATGCAGAGATGACACGAAATTATTCCTATCTACAAGGAACTCAGGTCTTCCCATGCATGTAACTGAGCACAAAGCTGGCACCATGCCTAGCTCACAGTAGACTGGTTATAAGCTAATTCTCTACCGAGGGTGAGATAGATATTTTGAAGAAGCTGGCATTCTCTGAGTAGGACAACCCCTGCTTCTTCCCTCACTAAGGTGGGCCGATGGCTTTTTAGTCCCAGTGCATGTTTCAGGAAGACGCTAGATGGGGAAGAAGGTGCTGGGAAGCAGCCTGAGTCCAACTCCCTCACTGTAATTAGTTTCCTCTAGACATTGAGGCCAAAACCAAGCTGCTCTCTTGTGCTTTTCAACTTCCCTTCCTATCACCCAAGAGCCGGGGTTGCTCCAAGTCATGGCTCTGTTCCACAGATGGAGATGGCACAAAGCTAATGAGCCTTGGAAAGCACACGGCATTTCACCTCATTCAAGGAGCTTAGAGCTTTCAAACCAAGCAGAAAAGTGAATTCCAGTGTGTTGGTGCAGAGCAGGTCTCCACACCTAGTCCTCCAGGACTAGAATTTCAAGCCTTTACAACATACTTACTGCATGAAGCTGTACGCCTGTTATTTAATTTAATTAGAGGGCGTCAGGCTTCCTGATTAGAGGACTTCAAACCTAGCTTGGAGGTAGCCTCCAAATAGGGTCTGACTTTGCAGGAGAACAAGCTAGGGAAGGGCTGGTGAGCAAAGAAGCCAAAGAACATGACTGGGATGTGCATTCTTGGCCACAGTTGGAACCGAATGAAAACTCATGAAAAGGACCCAATGGGTGAAATGAAGACAGATGACGTTTGTGCAATGTTAAGTCCTCTTCCAAAAGATCTCTGACCCGTTTCCTTTGGCAAAAGCCTCATTTCTCTACCCAGCTAAGAGCTCATCTGTCTCTTTCCTGGGCACTTCCATAAGTCTGACCCCAGGTACCTAAACTGCACACCAATACTATAATAGGCTTTCTAAGACCAAACCAGCTAAGTTGGACCTCTACTTAATACTTCTCGGAGGTTTCCAATGACAGATGAAACCTAAACTCTTTTAGGCCATCCAGGCTCTGATACCTGCTGGCTTCCTCACCTCTTTTCCCCACACTACTGCCACAAATATGGCAAGATAAGCCACACTACACTTCCAAAAATGCCTGGAAGAGGCCTTGATCTGCTCCACATCTGCACACGTTGCAAGACTTTGCTGCACAGTGCTGGCCTCCCCCTTCCATCTCTGTCTGCCCGTAGCCAACCTTCATTACCCAGTTTAAGCCCCAGGTCCTCCAAGAAGCTACAAACATCACCCCAGTTGAAAGTAACGGGTCTCATTCCTGAACTCTTAGAGTACTGTGAGGTACACCATAGTTGTGACTCAATTTACTTGGCTTTTGGCTGTGTTACCATGTGAAGTGGTACCCTGTACACTTGATATCTGACTCACTGCTGGGATTAGTGCAACCCTTGGTAACAGCCAATGACAGAGTTGCCCAGGGGATAAATATGGGCTGTGAACCCAGAGAAGCCTGGATTTGAATTATTACTTTCCCCAAGTGTCTTTGGACAAGTCACCCAACTTCTCTGGACCCTGGTTTCTTGGGAACAACACTACCTGCAATGTCAGAGACTTATGTATTTATTGTTTGAATAAACCATGATGCATATATATATATATATATATATATATATATATATATATATATGGAGCAGCTCTGTACGATGTAAAATTTCCATTTGAAGAACAGTTTTTTTTTTTAAATTACAAGTTATCATAACAGCAGTTTGATTCAGGAGACAAGCAGAGAGAAAGTGCAAGCTATCAGCTCGGACATCCAAACAGAACCTGATTCTAAAGCCCAATTTCAGGAGGGTTTAAATTTGCATATGGAAGAGCTTCAATTCTGATAGAAAATGTTCCAGGGTTGTCGGGGGAAATTCCACTAAATTAAAAAGCTGCCAGCTCCTGGCTTATCAACCTTTAACTCTGGCAGTTTTTAGCAGCATGCCTGTCTGGGCCCAATTTTCCAGTCTTTGATTAAATGTTAGGAACTGACCATCTCATTGTGTCTAAACCTCCATGCTACCTTCCAGACAACTGGTGAGCTCTTGCCTGCATCCCCCCAACACTTCCCTTCCTTCACTGTGGCAGCATTATGTCTCAGATATTTATTATCCTGAACTTTGGTTTTTGGCTGTCACTTGCTGTTGGGAGGGTGGACAGGAAATGTCAAGTCTCACTGGATATTATTTCTCGGGTGAGATACTAACCTTGAGATTCCTGTCCTGTACCATACCTATACAGAAATAGCCCAGCCTGATCGTTTCCTTTTGATGTTTAATTGGATGTCGGTGCTGTGCTTTCTGGGCTGAGAAGGTAATGCTTCTCAGAGAGGGAACAATTCCGGCTACACAAATGAGACTTGTAACAGGGGAGAATGCTCTATGCTGAATCTAATTTTCTCTCCCATCCATGAACATAAGACAATTTCTCTGGCATTAAAGCATCTCACTCAGTCTTTCTGTCATTAATAAGAATTAAATTCTGTTCCCTCAAATTTAAATGTAATTATATTTTGCCTCGTAAATAAAATTGAATTACCATTTTCAAAAGTTAGCATGAATGCAATTGCTATGTTTAGAGCTGTAATTTTTTTAACCCTGCTGCTACTTTCAGTTTATTTTTTTAAACATTTGGTTTATTTTGCTGTCAATTGTGACTTAATTTAATAACAGAGCAGTTCAGATCCCTATCCATCTAATCATTATTATTACTATTTATGCTTTGTGATTTTCTTTTCTTTTTGGTAGAGAAAGAGAGTGATAGAGAAGAAACTGGAAGCTCAGAGGATCTGCGTTTGGTTTCTAGAAGGTCTCTCAAAGTTAAGGTAGAACCTAGGCCAGTTTGAGCTGGGAGAGCCTAACACAGAGTCCTGATGTGGAATCTGAAAGGGAAAATCGTCAATGTTCACTGAAAAAGTTGTGAATCTAAGATTTTTGGAAAGGCATGCAGGTGGGCACCCTGATTGGGACTGCCTGTGTTCTGGCCTCATTTCCTGATGCTGCTCCCAGGGCTGCTACTGGCTAGTCAGATGAGGTATGTCTTTACCAACAGATCA
Source organism: Aplodontia rufa (assembly GCA_004027875.1). Taxonomy (NCBI): domain Eukaryota; kingdom Metazoa; phylum Chordata; class Mammalia; order Rodentia; family Aplodontiidae; genus Aplodontia; species Aplodontia rufa. The sequence continues at coordinate 8,149 of PVKS010001734.1, forward strand.
CATGCTCAGGGGACTCTCTGCTTCTGTACATGCTGTCCCTCTGCCGGAACCGCCCTGCATCAGTCCCCTTTCACAGAGTGGCTCCCACATCTCCTGGGTGAGGAGCTCCCCAGGCCCCTGCCCCAGGCTCCTAGTTGCCACCGTACACACATCAGTCACAGTTCTTATCAGGCTGCATGCTTGGGTGTTCCACTTTGTGAACAGACGGTCGGGCTCTCTGATCCTTGGTGCCTGGAACAGTGCCCAGCACATAGGAGAGGCCAGACAGGCTCAGTGATTGTGTGAAACAAACATGCATGGTTGTGGGGTGGGTACAGGTCTGGAGCTACTCCGGGGTCTCTCTCTGAGGAGGCTGGACTCCTGCCTGGCACTGAGCTCAGGAAGCTCACTGTTCTGAGAGAGGGCTGCTGCTCATGCAGTGTGGCCCCTGTGCTGCGGACCACTGACCTAGTTGTTTGGGGATAAATGTGTCAGCATATTAATGACTCTTTGTCTAGAGTGTAGCAACAGTGTTGGGGCTGGGGAAGGGGATGGTAGAGAGACTTGGAAGCAACAAGGACACTCAGCCTCTGAAAGAGAAAACAAATTGTTTAATATTGACTCAGATCCAGGCCCCTGGCTCTGAACCTTCACTATGTAAATTGTCCTCAAATTTAAATTTGCTAGAATCTTAGCATCCTTTGTTTGGCTAATTTAGATCTAATCATGCATTCTGAAAAAACATACTCTTATACTTTAGTAAGTGCTTACCGAATGTCAGCCACCATGCTAGGCATTTTATGTATACATATTAAAGCTGATTTGGAAAACAGCCCTGCAGGGCAGGTATTCTTAGTCATACTCTACAGATCAGCAGTCTTGACAATCTAGCCTGGTTCTACTCCGAATCTGATGCAATTTTTACTGACTGCACATACCACCTCCAAACCCAATGCCACTGTATCTCTAAAACATCTCCACCTGTTATTCCATGAAACTCAAGTGCAATGAAATGATAAGAATCATAAACCACCAGCAAGAGCATTTTACAAGCAGGCTCTCTGCCATGCACTGCTTCTGTGTGCCAGCAACCCAAAAGAATAAAATGTAGTGAGAAGCTCCTTTCAAATAAAAGCCATTTATGGGAGACATGACTGGAGAGAGCTCACAGTGCAGTGGAGATGAGGAATGAATTTATGAGGCTGAGAACAGAGGCTATGGGGAGAAGGTGGGAAGAGTGATCCCCAAAAAGAACCAACAGAAGAGCAAACGATAAGGACTGCCCTTTGAAATGGAACCCTGGAAAATGTCACAGAGCCCACAACCTTCTTTAGAAGACCTTAGGTTCTGAAAGATAGGTAGGCTTTTCCAGTTTTAAGGACCATCTCAAAGGGGTTAAATTTCCTCCCTTTTCTAAGGCAGCTCTGAGCCAAGAGGAGGAATGGCCAAGTGCAGCCCTGGCGGGGGTGGAGCCTTGCTGCAGAGCTGGGCTCACTGTATGCCAAGCTGATGAGGCTTCCAGCCCAGCAGGCTGCTCCCTGGGGAGGATGGCTTGAAGGAGGGGAAATGGTGCTGATGCCAGTCCAGGAGGGGCTCTGGCTGGCTGGCCCTGCACATGACTAAGATGAACCAGGTCTGGAAAGTGGCAGAGAAGGAGCTGGAGGCTCAGTTTTTGCCCTGTAGAGTGTTTGAGGTGGCAAGGAAAGGGGTACAGGGCCAGTGGAGTCCTGAGAGGGCAGCTCTCTGTCTGGCGAGCTGGATCTTCCAGGACAGAGCTTCAGTTGCAAACCCTCCCTCCTTTGTGTCCCCAGTGGGATCTCTTGTCCTCTTTTTGATCATTCACCATTTAGGTCTCAGGTCATTCATGCAACAGTCCTGGAGAATCTAATGCACATCTGGTTCTGTGCTCAGGATACAGATAGATCCTGACCTCATGGACTTCACAACTTGGTTTGAGACATGACTGCAATCCACTGCTCAGATTCCCAATGTTAGTGCTACGCTGGGTCTTGAAGGTGCCCCAAAGGCTATGTGTTGAAAGTTTGGTCTCCATTTCTTGGCATTATTGGGAGGTATCTGATCCTTTAGGACATGGGGCCTAGTGGAAGAAAGTCAGGTCACTGGATGTGTGCCCTCGAAAGTGACAGTGGGACCCCAGCCCTTCCTCTTTCTCTGTCTTCTAGCCACCATGAGGTAAGCAGCTTTCTTTACCATGTGCTCCCACCATGACCTATTGCCTTGCTACAAGGCTCAGTGTTTTGGGGCTAACTGCCCACAGATTGGCATCAATGAAACTGTGAGCCCAAACAAACCTTTTCTCTTTTTAATTCTATCAGGTATTTTGTCACAGTGACAGAAAGCTGACTAACACAGGAAAGACCTTGGAGCCACATCAGGTTGAAATCAGGACTCTGCCTGCCCCTCGCTAACTAGGAGGGGTGGGTGCTGGCAAGTAAAAGTTTCCTCCTCTGGAAAATGATAATGCTGGTAATGCTGTGTCACAGGGCTCTTAGAAACCTTAACCAAGATAATGGTTGTAAAGCACCTAGTTCAGTGGCTGGTATGTGGTACGCACAGAGAATTGGGTGATTCTTAAATTATCACTACATCCTATGGCTTATAAGGAGAAAAGATAAGATTACTGATAAGGAAGCCCCAGTGGAAGGAAAAGGGCTCCAGGCAAAGGCAAGAGCTGAGGACTTAGACACAGAGAGCCTGCCCTGAATTCAGCTTTGCCGCTGTAAGCTGAGTCGCGCCGGGTGAGCCATTTTTCCTCTCCAACCTTTCTTTGTATGACAGCAGCAGCAACAGTCACCTTCTCTGCTATCATTATCATCATCCCAAATAATCTGGGAAGTGGAGTCCCATAGGGTCCAGAGTTGAGGACAGAGGTGCGTTGGGGGTGATGGGTGCTCTTATGGGTCACTGTTATCTTGTGCTGCTTGTCAGCGGGTGGACCACATGAACGGGCTATTTCTGAGATGAGACTGGAAACCAGGCTGTTGGGAACCAGGGACCCAAGTAAAAAGTGTATAAAATCTGCCTTCACTGTTTCCACAAGCGTCTGCAAAGTGCTGAGGATCTTGTCAGCTCACATTTCAAACAGGGCTGGTTGCCGAGCAATGGACTTGTTGATTTAAGCTGCCTTCATTGAATCCAGCTCTTGCAGCTGAACAGCAAGACGCCCATCTCAGGGTGTCCTTCCCGGAAGGTGGTAGTTGGTGGGAGCCCATCTCTGCCAACCCACAGCAGACACTGACAGAGGACCACTTGGGACATGTCTGCTGGCCTACAGCTCCTGATGAAGGCGCTGGGCATGCCAGACGGCACACAGCATAAACAATGTGAACAGAGCCTCTGCTTGTCCGGTGTTTCAGTTGTGCCAGGCATGGGGATAACCATTTCACCTCTACTTTCTCTCCTAATCCCCACAACAGATTTATACTATAAGTAGGAGGAAACTGAGGATTGGAGAGGGTAAGCCACCTACTGAAGCCACACAGGAAGTGGGGAGCAAGTCTTCTGAAATAAAGCCTGGAGCCTGTTTCACCACCTGTAACCACCTCCTTGAACATAAAGATGGTCTGTTCGCTGCTGTGGATCCAGACAACAAAGCATCTCTTGCTTGATTTCATTGCAAAGGGTCACTGATTTTAAAATAGCTTCCACTTGGTGAAAGTGTCCATGGACAGGAGGTGGCAGGAAAGATACTATTCTATGTGTGTACAAAAATGATGTAATTAACAATCACATAATCGCTGAGATAAGTACTATGACCTCCTTTTTTCAGATAAGGAAACTGAAGTCAAGAGATGTTGTTTCCTGCCAATGCCACACAGTGGCAGAACCAGGGTTGGACCCAGGCAGATGATGCCTATGTGGTTGGGATAAGAGGAGAGAGAATACTTGGAATGCTCTCATTATCCTTCCAATTGGGGGAAGGATGACAGGAAGCAGGCTAGACTTAGAGCCCTGGGCTGGGGTCTGACTCCTGCTCCCTCACTCACCAGTGTGCTAACTTAGGTGAGTCTTGGCAGACCCTTGGGGGCCTCATTACTGGAATGAGGATGATACCAAACCTGCCATCCCTATATCACATGGCCATGGTTGTGCGGTTGTGGAGTGTGTTTCTGTGTGATATACCTTGGTATGCTATCAGCACTCAACAAACACAAATTGTTACTACTACTGGAAAGGGGGTCAATAACCTGAAGCTGTCCTTTAAATTCCTGGCATGTGACAACGATAACATTATTTAGGGAGTTACAGACTAGAGACTGCAAAACTATAATCCACATTTCTGAGAGCACAGCTCACCTTGCCTCTTACTATCAAATGTCTGTTCATATCCAGCACTTTCACCGATGGGTGTGTTAAACAAAATCATCACAATAGATAACATTTATTGAGTTCATGTCATGGGCCCAGTAGCATGCTAGACTCTCTTTGGCCCCCCCTTTTTTTTTTTAAATAATTGACACAATAACCCTGGAAGGTAGGTACTATTGTTATCTCCATTTTTCAGCTCAGAGGGGTGATGTGACTTGCCCAAAGTTCCAAAGATTAAGTGGCAGGGTTAGGATTTGAACCCGAGTCTGTCTGACTCAAGGCCTCTTCTCACCACAGGGTTCTCTGTCTTCATGTGAGTCACAAATTTGCTATCAGTTATAGGTAGTGCAGAACTTAGGATTGAGGAACAATTGGATTCAAATAATTCAACAGTTCTGTTCAAAGTCCCTTCCAAGGGTTCTCTTGTCTCCTTTTACAGGACCAACTCAAGAATACTCGAAATCTCACCCAAAGTTATACCTGCCTTCTCCCAAACTGGAATTTCATTAGGGATTAACAGTGCAAGGCACAGTTATAGACCCATCATAAATTAGCTTTGTGGCCACATAATGAACAATACAAGCCAGCGTAGCTTTAAGTGGGCCATTTACCATATTGCTATAAACAGAGCTATATAAAAAGAATTATTCCTGAGACTCTGCACATCTGTGCTCACAATCACATCTTTATGTGAGCTTTGCAAACAAGGATAAAAGTCCCATTTAGACTCTGTCACTGAACGTCAGTTCTCCATTCAGTGGGGAAAGGTGATTCAAAGGCATGAATGCCACACGGAACTCATTTTGGCAAAGGTCTCAGCCATCCTTCCTGATCACAACCAGGACTGCTAATCTACAACATAATGAGGTAATTTGAACTTCATGTTGTTTCAGCAGTGTGGAGCTGGGAGGAAGGCGATTTAGAGTAGAAGAGCCAGTTGGAGATGCTATCACTCTCTAGCTGTGTGTCCTGGGGCAGGAGTACTTAAAAATTCTCTGAGCCTGAGCTTCTGTTTCAGTTTATCGATCTTTGTTTGTTTGTGGTCTCCCTTCTCCTCTTCCCAGAATGCAAGCTCTAGGAAGGTAGAGACTTCCTTGGCTCTTTGTCCTCTTGGACTAGAAGAATACCTGGCACACATAGGTGCTCAATAAGTATTCACTGGCTAAAGCATTATGTAAATTGTCAAATTAGGGATGAGGATTCCTTTCCCACAGGGACTGTGTGTGGAGTGAGACAGTGGATGTGGATGCATGCTATTATGTACCAGTACTAGGGTAAGAGATTCATGTCTGTTCCCATTTCATCTTCTTTGGGAGAGTCTATAAATCTCAAACTGAAGGATAACAGTGTTATCCTTTCAACTTCATATGTATAAACCCTGTGGGGAGCCCAAAACCACAGTCGAGAGCATATTAAATTCTGTGTTAAATAATTCATTCACTCAATATTTTTTGAGCAGCTACACTGGGTCAGGCCTATGCTGAGTCCCGGTGCTGTCACCGTAAACAGGCATGTTTGCTGCCCATAAGAAACCTGCCATCTAGCTGAGCATCTGGTCAGAAAGGTAGGTGGGCTATATCACAGACAGCCCTAAAGCCCACAGGGAGCTTAGACTTTGTTCTGGGGAATGGTGAAACCAAAGGGTGTGACAGCTGGGGCTGGGGCTGTTCTGACTCCTTGCCCTCACTGCTCTCGCCTAGAACTTTCCAGCAGCCTTGCCCAGGGAAACCCATCCTACTGTGAGAGAGGGGTCTCTGAGAAACATATCTAGAATTACAGGTACCATTGTCAATGTCGATGAGGGACACGATTTTGCATCTCAAGTCCACCACTGGGGAAGGAATGATTGTGATTTTTGAATCTTCTGCCCATCTAAGAGAAGAGGTGCTGAATACCGGGGTTTAGAGGAAGAAGAAAAGCATTTGGGGACAGAGGGAACCCATAGCAGGGTTATGCCATGGTCAGAACTGAATGGGTGACATATGATAGTGGGAGCCCCACCCTCCACCCACACTGTGACCCCTTCTCCCCACACTTACCAATAGAACAGTCATGTCCAGTCCAGCTTGGGTCACAGCTGCAAAGCCCGGTATCTGGGAGGAAGGTCCCATGGCCTGAACACTGGTCCAAGCATGTGGCCCTGGGTGTCTCACAGTTGGTGCCTCCCCATCCCACGGAGCAGTGGCACTCGCCTCTCACGCAGACCCCCCGGCCTGAACACGTGGGGTCCATGCAGTCCACTGGGATGAGGAGAGAGAACACAGGTAAGCATCTTACAGCAAGGGGGAGGCTTCAGGCAGCAGATATTCCACCACAAGGACACCTTGGCCCCTGGAGAGCCACTTTCGGTAAAGAGCAGCACTTTAACAAATAGTAGACCTGGGCCCCCGACTCTCAGCGACTGTTTATCTCTCTGAGGCTCAGTTTCCTCACCTGTGAGGTTTGAATACAAATGTCTGCCTCTTAGCTTAGGAGGTGGACCTGGTATAAGCTTATATCAAGCATCATCATAGCACCCAGTGCCCCTGCCCTGTCTGTAATAATTACAGATAATAAAGTACAAGACCTTTTTTTTCTTTGTTCATTTCTGTCTCTCACCTCCCAGAACGGTGCCTGGCACATATGAGGTTCTTAACAAATCTTGATACAACAAATTTTGCTGTTTACTACTTTATAATACAGTTTTATTTATGTGACCATGACATTCAAATAGAGTCCTTACTTTAAATGAGAATTTATTTTGCAACTGAATTTCATCATCTCCCCGCAATTCTTGTGACTGATATGAACTTGCACATGTCACTTGCCTGAAGGCAAAAGTTTCATTGAGTATTGAAAATTATAAGTGCTGACTTTCTCCTCATGTGCTAGGTGAGCTAAAAAAGCTATAGCTCCTAGCCAGCAGCCCCTGAAAGGCTTCTAGGCCCCAAAGGCAAGGGGTCTCAAGAAATAGACATGGGAAAAGGGAAGGGAGAATAGCACTGTGGGTCACCTGCTCAGGGCCTGCGATGTACTAAGTGCTTTACCTGCACGATCTGATTCAGTTTTCTCTATAACCCAATGAAGAACATCGGAGGAAACTGAGGCTCAGAGGGGTAAATAATTTATGCCAGGTCACACAACTAAATCTTGGTCAGCACACTTGTAATTCAGACATCCTATAATTATTTATTAATTATATTTCATATTCTAATATATTTGACTTTGACACAAAAGGTTGGGAAACTTGGCCTGCATATAGGAATTGTGGACACAAATGGGCAGAGGATATACAAATGACAACATTCTGGGGACATTAATTTTGAGAAAATCTCTTTCATTTTTGTATTTTTTTCTTTTTCTTTCTTTCTTTCTTTTTTTTTTTTTTTTTTTTTTTTTTTTTTTTTTTTTTTTTTTTTTTTTTTTTTTTTTTTTTTTTTTTTTTTTTTTTTTTTGGTATCAGGGATTTAACCCAGGGTGTTTAACCAGTGAGCCACATCCACAGTCCTTTTAATATTTTATTTTAATACAGGGTTTTGCTAAGTTACTAAGGGCCTCGCTAAGTTGCTGAGGCTGGCTTTGAACTCGCAATCCTCCTGTCTCATTTAGTCTGAACAATGTATATGAGGTCGCAACCTTTATTGTCCTTGCTTCGTATATGAGGGAACTGAAGCACAAAGAGGTTAAATAACTTGCCCAGGATCACACAGTGGTACATAGGAATTTCCATCTGATTCATTCTTTCAAAGTCTAGGTCTCTTGTTACTTTCTCTTACCATCTTACTGGTTTCAAACTACATGCTGCATATATACTTACATAAACACAGAAAGTGTGGTTTAAAAATAGAAATCAAAATAACACTCAAAAGAAGCAGGGCAATGTGGGGAATTAATAAAGCCACGTGAAGGCAGACTTTCCCCTTACAGTCTCTGGACACCATTTAGTAATAGTTAAAACATGACCTGTTGGAGTTCCTGGTGATTAAAAATAATGAAATAATAATAGTGATAAATTCTTGTGACCTGCCTCAGATCTCAGAACCTCAGAAGGATTATTCTGGCCCATTAGGCTACTCTGATAATTCCCTAGATCCAGAGAGTTTTCCAATTTGACAGGAAACAACTCAGCAATTCCTACCCTGAGGCTTGTAAAGATATTTCCCATTCTGTGAGTGCCTGGACCTCAGCTTTGAGTTGAAGTAGCCTCTGGGAATCCCAGGGCACCCTCCAGGTGGAACCTATAAATCTGCCGTGTTAGAGAGCAGGCCAGGAGGTTGTCCAGTTTAGCACGAGGTTCTTGGCATCATGGTCCTGTTCTTCCTCTGTTGTAATGAGTCTGAAGGGACCCAGGAACCAGCAAAGTGAATCCCACACTCTCATCAGGGAACAAAGATCAGGAGAAACTGATGAGAGGCGACCTCTAGACTCTCGGCCTTCACTTCTGCAGGCTGACTAGGCTAAGCAAGTGTAGGGCAAGAAGAGCGTTATAGAGTCTTGCACAGCAGGTAGGAAGCACCTCCAGGAACCCTTGATGGGATGGCGGAGGTCCCTCAGGATGGGTGCTGTCCCTGTGCTCTGCTGATCCTAAACTGAGAGCCATTATTTATGCCAGACTGAAGCTGTGCCACAGAGCCACGGGAAGACTGGATCTGCTCCTTCCTGTGCCCTAGGATGGGGTCAAAGATGCCTTCCTCCCATGGTGCTGGGCCAGCCTCCTGAGCGCTAGCTGTGCACGACATGGGAAGAGTCAGCAGGCCTGGGAGCACAGAGAGGAGGAGAGGCGAGTGATTGTCAGGGAGGTGGGCTAACTTGGTTTAAAAGAGGGTCTGACTTAGTTTCTTCTTAGAAGCGGTGTCAAACAGTTATGTTTTTCCTTATCCCCGCCCACTGCAGACCTTGCAATTTGAGCAGGATTCCTGGCAGAAGCTTAGCTCATTAATGAAGTGAAGAGGCCTGCGTGGGCAGGCTGCAAACACAGCCCATTCCCCCGAATGCTCCATGCTCCAGTGACCACACAGCTATTAGACACCTTCAGGACCAAGAACACAGTGTCTCACTTTTCCCTGCAAAAGATCTAAGTTTATTCTCTTCTGCCCCTCTCCCACCCCTTCCAAGCATCCTGTTGGCTCAGTTCAAGCTTTAAAAAATATGGGGCAATAAACTTCAGAAGAAGGAAGAGAGAAAAAAGTGAGCTTGTTAGCTAATGTTTTATAAACACAGTGAAACCCGTTCACACAGAGTGGAGGGAGGAGGGGAAGGGAAGGAGGAGGAGGAGGAAGGTCCCAAGAAAACCCTATTATAAACACAGGACCATGCGATGACGCCCTGCCAGAGAAAGAGAAATAATAAAAGGGATCAGTCCCAGATGGGCATCCTCAGAAGAGAAAGCAGGAGTAAAAGCATTTCTTTTCAAATAGGTAACGTAAATCAAAGCTCTAAACAATGCTTTTTCTCTTTGTAAATAACCTTGCAGCTCTGAGGCACTGTCCAGTGCAGCTTGTCTGGGGATAGACAACTTTCCCTGCTCAGCGCACACAGGTGGGGGTGAGGGTGACAACCCACCATTTCAAGAGGAATCTCCTTTATGTCTCCCTCTCCTTCTCAGGGTGTGCACCTCAAGTGACCAGAAACAAAGTGATAGCAGAGGAAGGTCCCTGTTCTCCAGATAAGACAGCCAGCTTCCTTTGCTCCAGGGGCTGGTGCTCCTTTCTCCAGCGCCACCCACCCCCAATCCCCGTGGAAGCGAACAGTTCTGAGTCCAGATGCCAGGCCCTTCTTGGGGGTTGCATGCAGCTTGTCTCAATCCCATCTTTTACCCTACCTTTAGGAAATGGCCTGTTAGCACTCTATTTTAAGAGAAAATGATGCCTCACAAGGAGGCTGTTAAATACCGAAGGGGTTTAGAAGACCAGCTTTGCTTGGAGCCTCTGGCCCAGGCAAGGGGAATCAGGTGCTCTGTGGTGGAGAACAGGAGGTAACCGCAAGCACACAACCTCGTTCATCCACTGCAAACAGCACAGTCCATCCACTTCAAAAGACCTTGGGTGAAGTAAGTGGGGTGAAACCGGAAATGTGCTTCAATGGTCCCCAGAATAATCCTAACAATAAAGAGCCACATTTATGGAGCATTTACTATGTGTCAGACCCTGAGCTAAGTGCTTTACACGGGTCATTTAATTCGATCCTCACAATGGCCCTCTGAGGAACGTATTCTCATTTTATAGCAAAGGGAACAGAGGCTTCTGATTGGCAGAGCCAGGACTCAAACATATATCTGATTCCAGGATATGCAGTTGTAAAACCTACTTCATATTGTTGTGAATGAGGCTCCTCCTACTGTCTGGAAACCTGAGGGACAAAACCTGGGCTGAATCCTAGCCCTGCCATTAGCTCCAGGAGCATGGGCAGAACTGTTCATCTATCTCACGTGGTTAGATTTTCCAGAAAAGAACTAATGTCATTGTTGAACCTATCTTTGATTTACAGAGCCATGCATTTACTTTATGGAAGAGAGGCATGCTCATGAGCATTGAGTCATCCATGAACACAGGCACACAGGTGTGCACACACAGAGTCATGAGTGTGATAAAGGAAGGCGGAGACTGCAAAAGGGCTGATGAGCGCAGAGGGGAGTGGAAAGAACTTGGGCGGTGGAGCCAGAAAGACTGGGCCAAACAGCTCTGCCATGAGTGGATGAGTAGTGTTGGGCGGGTCTTCCAACTCTCCTGGGCTGTGACTTCTTCTCCTAAAAGGGCTGGAAGTTAAGTGACATGTGGCTTCTAGCACAGATCCTGGGTATGGTACCTGCTCAATAAGTGACAGTCCTAGTCCCCTTCATAAACCATTATGGATACTTTTGGGTTCCTGGCATCAGGTCATAGGTCACAGAGAGCTGGGGGGCTTCCTCAGCTCCCTGGCTGCCCCGTTGGTGCCTCAGGCTGATGCTTCAGCTGCCACCCACGTGTCTTACCTTCCTCGCAGCTCTCGCCCTTGTAGCCAGGGTTGCAGATGCAGGTGCCCATGATGCAGGTGCCATGGTTGCTGCAGGCCACATCGATACACTGGTTGGTGGGCACATCACACTCGGCACCCTTCCAGCCGCTGTGGCACAGGCACCTGCCCTTCATGTACTGGCCGTTCCCGCTACAGAGCACAGGGCAGGAGGCTGGGGAGACAGCACCAGAGGCCAGGCATGCGTCATCATTCAGTGTTCCTTTCTCCCCTGGCCTGCTGGCTTTATGATAGCTTCCTGCAAACACCCGTGTGTGCCCATCGTCTGTTTCTTTTTCTTTATTTCTCTCCAGGTTAAACACTTTGGGAATTGTAGGTGAACGTGTAAGGGGGCAAGGCTTGCAGGGTTGCCCCCAATGAATGAGGCTTTCTCCCCTTCCAATGGCAGATGCAGTCGTGGCTGCTGGGAACCTCAGACAGGAAGCTGCAGTCTCCTTCTGTTTTCCCTGGAAAAGGCAGTGGCTGGGCCCCCTGGCTGCCCTGGATCTCTCCTCCAGCGCTCTTCTTCTAATAGCACTCCACTTTCCCTTCCCCGCACCGCATCTGCAGCACCACTTACTGCTGTCTTTAACCCCACAAACCTCTGCCTCCTTGTCTTTCAGGCCTCCACTCCAGCCCCATGCACCACTGCCCCCTCGAGAGAAGAGCTGAGCCCAACTAGGCTCTTTAAAGTATTATCTTTCCATTCTACCTCTTAGCGTAAAGGGTTTTGTGATCATCTCTACAAAGGACACTATATAAAAATAAATTATATTGCATTGTGCTGTAAGTACTTGCCAGTCTTACGGAGGTACAATAAGGCTGTTTTATACATGACTCTTAACTTTAAGTGCATATGGGATGAGACGGTAATTCTTGTTAGGAGGAATGACTCATCTCTCTCTGCACTACCTTCCCCTGGCCCCACCTGACTTCTTTCCCTTTTAAAGCACTCAGCAGGTAATCACTGTGCTTCCTAGGGCTGCCAGCTCTGCTGCCTCAAATGGAGTCTATTTCACATTAGCTAAAATAAGCAGAACCCTCACAGTGTTTGTAGGGCACGGTTCCCTGAGCCTGGAGAACCATCTCTGCCTTCTACTCACAAACAACCCTGCAAAGCCTCAGGACTTGGGGCCAACGCAGGCTGGTTTGGAAAGCTTCCTGAGCTGATGCTCCTGCCTTCCAGGCTGATGTCTGCTGTAACCTTGTCTCAAATTTCACTGATTACCATGCTGCTTTGCAATTGTCTATTTGCTTGTGCATCTCCCAGAATAGACTGAGAGCTCTCAGGATGGCTCTTGTTTCATGTTGTAACTCAGTGACCAGCAAAAGACCAAGTCCCAAATAGGTGTGAAGTCCCAAATGACTGCCGAATGAGTGAAGAGGTGGAAAAACAGAGGAGGGGACCTTTTCAGCCTCCCAAAGGGAGGGCCACATCCTCAGGATTAGTTATCCTTTGACACTTTCCCTGTGCCTTCTTCCAGGATAGAAATGAAACCTAAAGCGCGAGGCGGGTTGCGGGCAGCCTTTAAAACTCTCTCGGCTGTGGTTCTCATCAGCATCACGCGCACTGAGACACCAGGCAGCACCAGGGTCGCCGGGAGAGGAGCAGCCTGGCCTCCCAAGTCCTTTCCTGGTGGTCTGAGCAGAGATTCGGCCTGTGCTGTCAGAACGCAGGAACGGAGCAGCTCTCCAGGCTCCCCATCCACAGCCCAGAGAGAAATCACACTGAGTGAATAGAAACTTCAAAGATGCTTGGGAAGGGCCCATCACTCCTCTAAAGGGGAAACGAGCTTTTTAAAAGAACCCCCACTGCCGCACTGCTTGTTCCAGCAGAGGACACTAAATCCACTGTGGCCAGCCCTGTAAAATCCCCCCTCTTCCTGACCAAACCACCCTCGGAGTCCACAGGTGGATGACGCTGGTGAGCAGCCCCCCTTCAAGGGCTTCTGAAGAGTGGCCCTGGGTAGCCTTTCTTGGGTACATCAGGAGGTGGCCTGGAGTTCTGCACTTGGTCTAAGAAGTGGAGCTCGAGCTGTCCAAAGGGTCTGGGGACAGAAATCCCACCAGAGTGCCCCACCAGAGTGCTCACCTCTGCCACAGTCGGGGCCCAGAAACCCCAGGAAGCAGTGGCAGGTCCCTGAGATGCAGTCGCCATTGCCGTAGCAGTTGCTGGGGCAGTTATCCACCGATTCTGGAGGGAGAAAAGAGGAGCAGGGTTGAAAACAGATTTCTTTCTCCAAAAGGAGAGCCCAGAAGCAAGCCTCAGATCAACCAAGATCCACATGCTTGAGTGATTTGTGTCAAGTCACTGAAAGAAATCAATGGAGTTAAAAATTGTTATTTTTGCTCTAAGATACATCTTAATTTACATTGTGTTTTGGAAAATGTCTGTCCAAACCAAGTTTTTATAAATCAAATTTGACTCAACAAACATATTAGAAGTTATCAAAAAGTCATTGGGAGAAAACAGTTTAGTTAGTGAGCGGTGGCGAGTTTCGGCTCAGCGTTCCTGGGTGATTCTCGTAGCCTTCTGTATACTTTTCAGTGTTTTACATTTTTCCCATAATAGGCTGATATTCCACTAATTCATTTTCCATAAAGCTGCTGGGCATTTGCAAATCTCTTTCTCTTTCTCCTCCTGGGATTTTCCATCTAACTGTCCAGGTCCCCACCACCCCTGGCTGTGGCCTTTCAACTTCTCTCTTCCTCCTCACCCTGCTTTGTTCACGCAGCAATCTAAGTGATCTCCCTGAGATAAACTTGACCCTGCCACTCTCCTGCTTAAAGCTCTTCCAAGGCCCCCACTGGGCCAGATGGAAAATCCAGGGTTTTTCAAAAGGCATAGATATTTCCTTCCCTATCCTTTTTGTGTCCCCAGAATCTGCTGTCATGCCCACCTTTTGCAGGAATGTTCTTTTCCCTAACTCTTCCTAAATATCTTTGGCATATACTTTTGTGTGACATGTGAAGGAAACACAGAATCAATCTCAGAAAGATTTTAATCCAAAATTAGGCCATGTTTTGTAGCTCTAGTCAGTAAACCCATTATCAAGAAAATTTGCTTATTTGGAACAGTTCATTTCTCAATGAGCTGGATGCAGAATAAAGCCAAGAAGCAACGGTATACAGAATGCCTTCCTTGTGCCATTATTTCTAAAAATCTATCTCATCTCACTGCACCAAATCTGACAAGTATGTATGCATGTTATCCCTTTGTTACTCAAAAGAAGGAGGAGGAGGAAGAGGAGGAGGAGGAGGAGGAGGAGGAGGAGGAGGAGGAGGAGGAGGAAAAACCAGAGAGATGAAGAGTCTTGCTGATGGCCACAGATGATAAGTCACCAAGGTAGGATTTGAACTGAGGCACCAAGCCTGGTCTCCTTCCCTGATACGAGGCCATCTGGGCTGTGTGGGAATTTACCGCACAGCAGAAGCCAGGGGTGTGGACAGGGCAGATCCTGAAGGCAGCGAGGGAAGCAATGGATGGGAGGAGGAGTCTAGGACCTCCAGAGTTGGAAGGGCTCCAAGAGACCATTCACCGGCAAAGCTTTCATTTAACAGAAAAGGAAACTGAGACCCAGAGGAAGGGCAGCGACTTCCCCAAGATCACTGAGTCAGGAGAGTCAGATTTGAAAGTAGCGGAAAAGGTAGGCTAGGCAGGCAGAGCTAAGGACTCAACCTGCTGTCTCAGCTCACAACTCTCAGCCTTGAAGCCAAGACTGAGACCTCTGTTAAAGGAGAGGTTGGCATATCTGACACACGTCTTGCCTGTAAGAAATGTGCAGCCTAACTGGACAAGAGCCTGGGGTAGAGGAAAAGCTCCACCTTGAGGTAAGAAAACCTGGTGTGGGGTCTGTACTACTAGCACCATGCTGTGTGACCTACACTGGCTTCCTTCCACTCTCTGGGTCTCATCTTTCTCATCTGTAAAATCAAGGCAATGGCAGAGATGAGTTCTGTTCTAAAATTCCATGATAATTAGTTACGAGATCAACTGTGGAGAAGGGGTATCAAGGCTTAAATGTGGCAATGCACTTAGGTGCAGTTCAGTGGCAGCTGGAATGGGTGAAATCAGCCTCATTTGGTCATAATATCAGCCAGGAGGACAGGCATGAAGGATTGCCTGGGGATGGACAGGTGGCAGAGATGGCATTTATAGCAGCAGTGCTATTTTTTTTTTAAGAGAGAAAGAGAAAGTCAATTTTTATTTTTATTTTTCATCTGGTTTTTGCTTTTTTCCTCCACTTAGTTGTGCATGTGGTGCTAGGGATTGAACCTAGGTCCTCATGCATGACAGGCAAGTGCTGGACTGCTGAGCCACCTCTCAAGCCCCACCAGTGCACGTTTAAGAAAGGCTTTTCCCAAGGTCTTCCATTATCAACTTGGAAATGATTTTAAATGTTCATAAAAATGGTCCAAATGTGTGGTTCCTTTTGTGAGTGGGAAATTTCACTCCCTGTTGTCTCTCTGCTAACCCAAGCAGTGTTTCATGTTAACACAGAGTTAAGAACAAGAGGATCACACCCAACCTGTGGCCTCATTTCAGGGCAAGTGCTCTGATCCTGCCAGTGGGAGGCTCACAGGCTGGAACCTGCGCCTCTCTATTGGCTTTGGCTGGAAACCCTGTGTTGCTGGATGTTAATTTGATAGTGACTTCCTGATTTCATAAAACCACTCAAGAAGTTTCATTCTGGACACTCTCTATTCTTTTCCAGTACCCCTGGAATAAACCCAGCAATGCTTTCCCACTGAGGTGCCTATCCAGCCCTTTTCATTTTTAACATTGAGACAGGATCTTACTAAGTTGCTAAGGTCCCTGCTAAGCTGCTGAGGTTGGCTTTGAACTTGGAATCCTCCTACCTCAGCCTCCTGAGTCACTGAATCATAGGCATGCACTAGTGTGCCCAACTTGAATGTTCTTTAAAACAAATAAGAACGTTATTTAAAAATAAAAAGAATGTTGACTCTTGGTGGCTGGGCCTTTGGCTACACCACTGGATCTTTTTTGATCGGTTCCCTATTACTGCACTTGCTTCTCCCCGACCTCCCTGACTGGCAACCCATATTTCTTCTTCCAGATCCAATTCAAATGCCATGTCCTCTGAGAGGTCTTCCTGGCAGCTTGAATGGGCCGAGTTACACCCAAAACTCTTTCCCTCACCCCTATTAAAATAACATACAGTTGACGGTGCTGACTGCTTGAGGATAGAACTACTTCAGGATAGAAACTGAACATTTATGTATTTGCCCTGGTATCCAGTACACAGAAAGGGTCTCAGCAAATGTTTATTGTGATCACTGAAAAAGTTCTACTAGATGGCCTCCCAGATCCCTCCCAGATCCAAAATTCTATGGTTCAGTCCTTCTCAAACCCAACGGTATAAAATATGTCTCTTAATAAGATCCCTATGGCTACTGGTTGTATTTTTAACAGGATCAACTGCAGATAAATGTTACACACATTCTAGATTCTGATTTATGAAGTCTGCAAGACACAAAAACTGCTTATCATCTGCCCCAAAGTCCTCACAGTAAAAAAGTGAGGAAAGCATATTTTCTGAGACTCAGCATAGTGCGGGATGCCGAATCCGACAGAATGGAAGCCTGCGTCCTACCAAACTTGCCCCCAGCTGTTGGCATCAGAGAAGGCAGAAGTTTTAGGAGACATGAAAGATGAGAAATAATTTTAAGATGGCAACAAGAAATGGAAGGGAGACTTCTGGGGAATATTTCCTTTTGATGATGCTTATGTATGTAGTTTTCTATAACTTGGAGGGATTTCAGCAGCTTGGGGTCCATTGGGATCCCACAGATAATGAGTCTCCACTGACCAGATCTCTCTGCTAATCTGTAGGCCAGAAGTGACATTCTTTGGCTTGGGAAAAGTGTGAACTTTACTGAACGAATCTGTTGTATGTTCCCAATTAGCGTGTGGTGAGTTTCCACCCACTACGCTCCTCCTGCTTTGTGCACGTTCACCCAGCAGCTGCTTTCAGTTAGCAGAAGGCGCACCTTTAGATCTGTTTGGTTCTGAATTAAAAATTCAGCTGCCCATGAGTAACTGAGTTTCATAACTGGGTGTATGTTATGTAGCAAAATGGAGGCCTTTCTCCCACTTGGTTTTTGTTTTTCTATCATAGCAGTGGGCCTCGGTAGGAAATTTGATTTTCAGGAACTTGTTTTTCCTTCCATCAGTTTTGGAAGGCAGGGTTTACATGTTTCCTTAGCCCGCTCTCTGGACACGTGTTGGGTGGGTGAGTTCTATGGATGTGGAACACTGCGTTGTTGGAAATGCAGAGGGGTATCTGCAGAAGGAAGGCCATCAGTGTTCCTTTGCAGAGGAGACAGGGGAGTCAGGAAACCACACTGGCCATGGGGAGCCCAGCGAAGTGCCCATTTTGTTTGCTCATTGCTTTTATCAGAAATGAATCATTAACACGGCTCCGTCAAGGTGAAAGATGATCAGATGCACAAGTCCTCCTGAATCTAGGGCTGATGCCTGGGAAATCCAGGCTGCATTTGGCAGCTTTGGCTTTTTTCTTTTGAAACACCACAGAGGCAAACCCTCTGGAGGAGGACAGCTGCCCCCTGGACTCCGGCTGCACAGAGGCAGTAACACTGGATGAGGAGAGGTGGCCTTCTCCTCTGTCAGCTCGCATGGCCTGGCCTACACCTGCCTCTTGCCCTGGCTGAGCAGCGAACCTCTGTGGTCATGGGAGCTTGATGTTGGACCTCAGCACCCGAGACAGCAGGAATCAGCTGTGTGAGTGAGGGCAGGGTCCCTCCTTTCTGCCTGCCTGACACCTCCTCTATGTCTTTCTTGCTCCCTTGTGATATGTCCAAGCTAATAGAAGCCTGTTTACCACCTATGTCTCCTTCCTCCATTTCTGTTCTTTCCTTAAATGGTGAAGGAGATGTTAGAAACTCTTTGGGAGCATTTGGTTGAAGAACCAAGGTCTGCCTATTGCCCAACATTCACCGGCCTACTGATGCCTCCTCTAGGCTGCTCTGCAGGAAGATGGAGGCCAACGCTACAGATGGGATGGAACTTGAACTCCAGGACAGCAAACTGGGTGACTGCACATCATCACCTTGACTGCAGCTAGTGAACTTTACACTTTAGGTTACATCTGTTACATCCCCTTTGTTCCTGACACATAAGGACTTGGCTTATTATAAGCAACCGAAGGAAGAAATGGCAACAAACTAGATATCACAGCTGGGACTTAATTCTACAACTCAAGGTTGAGGGAAAAGCCCAACAGAAACCCTCTCATTTCCTCAAATGGGAACATGAAGGCATAATCATACAGTCTAATTAACCCTTACAATAAAAAAGGTACCTTTGCCACCCACGCAGTCTCAGGAGCCTGAGAGCTTGTATCTGATTCAGAGTGAATCTGGTAATGAACTATGTTCCATCTGCACCCAAGTGTGTGCTATATGATCTGGACCAAAGTACAAGTTCTGAAGCCAGCCTGTCTCTTACTGGCTATGAATCTATGGACGAGGTGTCTGTACACGTCACTCTCCTCTTCTGTAAAATGGGGTTAATCACAGCACCCCCTCACAGTTACTCTGAAGAGAAGACAGAGTAATGCTGCACATGTAAAGAAGTTGGCTCAGGACCTGGCCATTATTCTTTTGGTTTTAAGGAAGGGTCACACATGCCTTCCATCTGTGAATTAAATAACACACTAACTTGGCCTAATGAATCCAAACAAGGAAATGTGGGTTACTGGGGGTAAACATGCACATATAAAACACAGAGAAACTCCCCATGGTAAAACAGGAAAGCAAACAAGGAGTGTTCCTGAAGAGAAGGGGGCAGGGTGCTCAGGCCAGTTCTCTCCTGGGGAAAGCACTGTTGAAGCAAATTAAACCTGCTGTCTCGCCAAAGCCCCAGCCCAGGCTGACTCATGCCAACATCTGAAAGAACTCTCCTCCCTCTGCACTCTAGATTGGCACTGGGCAGGTGCCAGGTGCTGGAAAGCTGTTCCATCGCCTGTGAGGTGTCAGTCCCTAAAGGCACCCCAGCTTTCTTTGCAGATGATGGAATTCAGAGGCCTTCAGTCTGAAACCACAAGGTCAATGCAATGACAAAAATTTGACAAAGCCCCTGACAGCCTGGGCTTGAAGCCAGTTCTGCACTGGCATTTGAACTGGGAGATCTGTTTTCAATCATACCCAGAAGTCTACCAACCACTACTAAGAGCAGATGTAAGGAGGGGTCTAGGGAAAAGATTGTTCCCTTGATTACATTCAGTCTTGGTTCTTTGTTAATGGTTTCTTAGTAGGAAAACCAAACTCCACTAGTAAGACTGTGAGCTCCCTGAAGACAGGCATCCTATCTGATATTCTGAAGAGTCTGGAGAATGCTAAACACAACCAAGTACTCAGTGGTATGTGTTGTGTTGAAAAGTAAGCCGGAACATAATGGGGAAATAAAGAGGCCAGAGAAGAAGCCATTGCATGAGAATCAGGCTCACGGGATAGTTTGGTAGCCAAGAGAGCTCTTCTTCCTTTCCTGCATTTTAGATGTAAAGTGCTTAGAATGGAGGCAGTGATTGGAAGTTCAACTTTGCATTGCACTTTTAGATCATATTTAAGAGTTCAGGAGTTCACATCTGGGAGCACATTTGAGAGACTGATAAGATAAACTAGAGCATGTTCAATGAAGGACAACCAGAAAGATAAGTGAACTCGAAGCTACATTTCAAATAATGAATTCTTGAAGGAACTGGGAATTTTGCTTATTACCAAGGGAGTTTGATCTCTGTTTTAAGATATCTGAAAAGCTATTACATGAAATGAGAATCAGACTTTGTTCTGTGATCCTAATAATTAGACCTAGGTTCAGTGAATAGGGACTACAATCCTTGGGAAATAGACTGGGGTCAAAAGAAGAAAGAACTTTGTAAAAGTCAGAGCAGAACACCACTTACTACCTTGGGTTGCATTCTGCTTATGTGTACACATCTGTCCAAATACTGTACAGTGCTCAAGGGCAGGAAATGTACTATCTATCTTTGAATCTACAGGGAGGGTATCCTCCATTCCAAGCAGGTGTTTAATGAATATTTGTTAGTTGAAGGACTAAATGAATAGACTAGGTGATCTACAAGGTCATTACAAGTCACTGGATTTGTTCAAGGACAGGGCATACTAGTGACTGGTGAGGCTAGCTTAGTGGGGAATTAAAACTAAAGTGCATAACTCTTGCAAGCCTGAAATCTAATGAGTCCATTTTATGGTCTGGATATGAGATGTTCCACGAAAGCTCCTACATCAAGGCAGGAAAATTCAGAGGTAAAATAATTAGAAGAGTTGTCTCTCGATCAGTCCATCCTAGCTCAAATGGATTGAGTGGGTGATAACTGTGGGTAGGGGAGGCATGGTTAGAGGAGGTGGGTCACTGGGAGTATGTCCTGGAAGGGTTCATCTTCCCTGTGCCCGCTTCCAATCTCTCTCTCTGCTTCCCGACTCTGCCATGAGGAGAGCGGCTTTCTGGGCCCAGAGCAATGAAGCTGGCTATCTATGGACTGAGACCTCTGAAACTGTGAGCCCCAAATAAACTTTTCCTTCTCTAAGTTGTCTTTTTTTTTTTTTTTTTTTTTGTATTTTGGTCACAGTGATGCATATCTGATTAAAACAGTCCCTGAGTCATGGTGTAAATAAACATGCTGGGACTGTGCCTAGAAATGGGCTCTGGTCCTATTCCTCTCATCACTTGTTAGGTGATCTTGGCCAAGTTTCTGTTATAGAACTTTTCTTTTTGTCTACAGAATTTATTAAATTTATCCATCAAATATTTACTGAGCATCGACTCTGACTCAGGAAGTATTCTAGTTAAGCGGATGGCTGAACTCATCTAAAGTCTAACATCTGTGATCCACTGAATCAAACCAAATTGGCTATACTTTCCCAGCTCTACAAAGAGATGAAAAAGCCAAGAACATAACCTGGTGTTTATGGCTAAAGGCAGAGGTGGGGGGAGACAAGCGTGCTTATGTTGGGTCTGACTCTGTCATCTACACTCTGCAAAGAGCCTCAAGTGGGTGTCCACCAGCCCCAGCACAGGGTCAGGGCTAGAGATTCTTTGCTCTCTGGCTGCCTCTGGCTAAGGACCCAGGATCTTGTCCTGAGGCTGTAGGCAACAGCTTTTTCAGATGTCACAGTATGGCTGTTGGCTCGGTTCTGCTGCTTTCCTCAGAGAGCACTGCACGTGCAGTTCCTGCCATGGCCCCTGAGCATATGCTGGAGCCACTGCTGAGACACACCAAGTGGCGACAAGAATGACGAGTGCCATGATGCTCAAGAGCACCGAGCTTTCAAAATGAAGGCGAGGGCTGAGTGTGGAGCCTCCTGCCCTTCACCAAGGCTGCTTCTCAGGAGCAATGCTCCGCCCAGTTTCTGCCTGAGCAGGTGTGCAGGTGGAGCAGATGACTCCGCCCTCTCACTGTCCGTCGCTGATTGGACCAGGATGAGCACCTGGCCCAAAAAGAATCAATTCTTAGGCTGAAGAGTGCCCTGGGATGTGGCCTGGAGCACAGAGGTTCTGGACAGTCCCTCTGTCTAGTATTTGAACTACAAAATACCCAAGGGTACAAGGGATTAGTTGGACAAGAGGAATAACTTCTAACATCCTATGTAGCACATTAAGTTAACAATGATCCCGCTGGAGCGGTGGCTCAGCGGGTACGGCTGGCATGCACAAGTACACAAGTTCAAACCCCAGCACCACGTACACAACGAAGTGCTGGAACAACAAAGTCCACATGAAAAACTAAATAAAATTGATTTTCTCTTTCTCTCTCTCTCATTGTCCCTCTCTCTTAAAAATATTTTAAAAAAAGTTAACAATGATCTACAACAATTAATTTTATATTTCAAGATAGTAGAGAGGATTTTGATATTCCAAATATAAGAAAATTATAATTATTTGAAGTGATGGATATGCCAGTTACCCCGATCTGATCATTACTATTCATTTATTGATATATCACACTGTACTCCACACACATATATACAATTATCATGTTAGTTGAAAAATTTTAAAAATGTATTTTAAAAATTAAGAACATGGCATTTGGTGGTGGGAGTGAAAGTCATAAGATACAGATGGAAAGGGAGGGGTTGGCAAGGTCACTAAGGCTGGGGGGCAGTCTGGAGTAAAGACATGGAAGCCAGCCTGTCCTCTGAGAATCGAGAGTGAAGCTGAAGCTCAGAGACAGGTGCGATGCCAGGAGCAGGAGGCTGGGAAGCCCAAGAAAGGTGAGAATGAAAGTGATCACTGGAGTTGCTGGATGCCCCGAGGCTTTCAGGGCCTTCTTAGACCCAAACCGTAGTACTCTTTTTGAAACCATTTCACTGCCACACCTGCCCTCCTTTGAGGCCACCCAAGTGTTTTTTGCTTCTGGCAATGGAGCACATCCATACACCTTGGCACCTCATCAGGGTCAAAGTATCTGATAGCTTGCATACTTTGATGACAACTAACAAGTACAGAACCTAATGTTTTAAAAGCATTGCCACATACGAGTTGTATTTGATCCTTACAAATAAAGGATCATATTCTTTTATGTAGGATACAAAGATACATTCTTTCTATCTAAGGTGGTACTTATTATTACCCATTTAGTAGATGAGAACAGGGAAGCACAGAGAACTTGCCCTGGTTCATGCAACTAGTAAGCGGCAGGGCTTGCATTTAACCTGGGTTTCTACTGCTACCTAATCTAGGGGTTCTTCCATTACCCTACAACTGTCAATCCAACTAAAAAATGAAAATATGCTGATTTCTCTCTTTTTGCCTCTACTCTCTGGTTCGAGAGTCAAGACTGCACAGAGGATGCTGCCAGGCCAGAAAATCCCAATGAGTATACTTTGATTTTTGTTAATAATTTCAGAATAATTGAAATTCTGGTTTTAAAACAGGCCAACCGGCATTCAAAATTCAAAATGCAGCGCCAGCCAGTCATAACTGTATCATTCTTAGACAATAATATTGATTGATTCATTCGTTCAAACAATCTCCATCAACCCTGCAATATCAAAGCCATTTGGAGGCCCCAAAGTTTGGTCCTTAATTTCAAGGAGGAGTGCAAAGGCTTAAGGCTTTGGAGTCAGGCAGGTGGGTGTGAATTCAAACTCTTAATTCTAAGGGTGTGACTTAGGGACACTATATCTGTGTCAGTTATTGCTCAGTGAAATGAGAAACCACTTGCCTAATACCATATGTATGCATTGGTTTACTCCTGTATAATCTCAGTGATTTCCATACTTTGGCTCATGTCAGTCACTTGAAAGCTTGTTAAAACTTGAATTTCTGGACTTTCCTCAAGCTTTTGACTTAATAGGTCTCGGGTAGAGTCGCAGGTGATGCTAATGCCCTGGGTCTGGCTACCACTTTGAGAACCACTGGTCTGGAAGAAAAACTGAGACTCTATACACAGGTCTATAAAAACAAGCCAGACAGGACAGAAAGATCTAAACAACTCACAAGTGCAAAAAGAACTTGTGGACTAGTTCCAAAGAGGAGGGCCTGGTCCTCCAGGAGGTAGCATATGAATAGCTATTAGAGAAGAGGTGGTCTTTTGAAATGCAAAGCAGCTCTGGGCAGGATGGGCTTGAGCAAGAGCCAGATCCAGAATAATCATTTTTGCTGCTCCCACGCAGTGACCTGCTAATCATCATGCCAACTTCATGTCAAGCCTGTCTTTGGGACAAATTACTTGAGAAATCAGTTTTTCAAAAGCTCACTCAGCTGCTGGCTAGAGAGTTCCATCTAATGAGCATCACTTTGTGTTGAATTATTCCACGATGACAGACAATGTACGAACAGAAACAGGCTCTGAGGAGGTGTGTGTGGCTAAGCGGTTGAGGGAGGGCTGGTAATTATTCTCCAATCATTTATTCAGTCTAGTCACCAAGCTCGCTACTGCTTACAAATCATACAAAAAACCAAGCCCCCTTTTCCTCCCTCTTAACTCAGAAAAGTTAGGTCTGAAAATACATAAAACTATGTAAACTTGACCTACACAGTTGCAGGCTAAGAAAAAATCTCACGTCTTCCTGGACTTTGCTTTCTGCTGGGAAAGTAGAAATATCCAGGCTGTGTCACCTCTGGCCTGGACCCCTGCATCAATATTCTAAGTGGACTCTGTCTCCAGCCCTGTCCCTTTCAGGCTGTCCTGTGACTGCAGGCAGAGCTGTCATCCTGGAATTGAGTCTTCAGGCCACTGATAAGGCCACTGTTCCTTACCATCCGGAGTGGATATGACAAACGGGAGCCCTTTGGCCGCTCTGGTTCCTTGATTTTGAAAATTTGAATAAGTTGCAAGAATTATTAAACAAGAAGGTTTCAGAGAAGAATCTTAATATTGAATTTTCTTGAAAAATTGGAAGATCTGGCACAGGGACATTCTCCTCTCACTTAGGGGAGGCCTGGCCACATAATGGATCACAGCTGTCTGCAGCTACTTGTACCAGTGTCACCTGCCCGCTCCCGAGGCATCAGAATACACCCGGCCTAGAGCTGAATTCTCCCAGAGTCATTTCTTTGGGTGCTGCCTTTATGCTGTTGCTATGTTCACACAACAACTGTCCTATTGTTCTCGTTGCACTTTTTGAATCATTTATTTATTTTCAAGTATTTTTATTTAAAACAGGAATTCAATATCACTATGAAACAGTGACTTGATTGACTTAATTATATCTTTTCTAGCTCACTAGAATAAATATATAACTTTTGGAACAGCCTGTCTTTGTATAATCTAACAATCTAGAGAACCATATTTTATGAAACGCTGGGTTGAAGAAAGCCCACATTTCTGTGGCGTTTAAGGCTCCAGCTTTCCTTTCCACACTAATTTCTCCAGGCTGGGGGTGTGGCTCAGTGGGAGAATGCGTGTTAAGAAGTGTGAGCACTGGGTTCCAACCCCAGCACCGAAAGGCCAAACCCGACCCATCAAGGTCTCCCTCCAGCTATTCCCACTGCTCCCTCCTCAACCCACACACCCTTCTTGGCCTCCCTGTTACAACAAGTGCCTAAGATTCCAGTTCCGTCTCCTATTCCCTTGTCCACCTGGCCACGTCCTATCTGTCCTTCCTTCAGGCCAGAGCTTCCCCAGAGATCTCCCAGCAAGACAGCTCTCATTTGATTCCTGAAGGCATTTCACTTCTGTTTCTCTTACATGTATCACCTACTACTTTTACTTTGCAGTATAGTGATTTACAAGTACTATTTCCAGAACCTTCTACAGGAAGAGATCTGTTTCCAGTTCTCCCTCTTCTTTGTGCCACCCCGGTGACTGGCGGCACACTACTGTGTCTAGAAGGACTGCTCAGGCAGTACTTGTAAGTAGCAAATGATGAAGGGCAATGTGTTGTTGACTTCAACCTCAAACTGTAAGGCTGGCTGCTCCTGAGGGGCCTGGGCTGCGAACCTTCTTGTTTAATTTTTTTTTTCCAAATTTCATTTTTATAAATTTTTTCCAGACCTGAAGCTTCATCGACAT
Source organism: Aplodontia rufa (assembly GCA_004027875.1). NCBI lineage: Eukaryota > Metazoa > Chordata > Mammalia > Rodentia > Aplodontiidae > Aplodontia > Aplodontia rufa. The sequence continues at coordinate 33,945 of PVKS010001734.1, forward strand.
CTCTCTTCTTCTGGGCCTGTTACATTCAGGTAGACATGGTTTTGGAGTCGCATCTCCCAAAACATCACTAACCATGTATTGGGGGATCATGTGGTAATAAAATTTTGCAGGGCTCTAATTCTTTTCTCTAGCAAGAGCTGCCAAGATGGCTTCTATGAACTATGTACCTGAATTACTCCTATCAGGATATAACAGAATAAACTGATTAACAAGATGGATAAATTCTCCAGCTCTAGTGGATTTTTCTTTATAATAATCATAATGCGTGTTGGTCAGTCACACAATGATTTGAACAATATTTCTTTCTTATTTATCTACTAGGTAACACTCAACATAATAACTTGGGTCAATATCTTTGGGCCAGAGGCCAAGTTGGACTTCTGCTCAACACCAAATCCTATTAGAGATCATGGTAATGTGATTATATGTTCAAGTTAAATATTTTATAGCTGTTCTAGCCACCTACACATATCACTCTCTCAGTTTCTAGGCAGAAGCTGCCCAGTGGCAAAAGTGATAGCTACATATTTTGCAAGCAGATGAGAAATAGCTGCTGCTCTGAAAAGTTTATAGAGCCTTCTGGCCACTTCTGATTCTCTGGCAGCAGCAGGACTTTAAGCCACCGTTGTACTGGGTGATAACACAAATGTGAACCCTACCTAAAGGAGAAGACTGTCCAGTTCTCTGACCAATGAAGGGCGGGTCTGTCTGTGTGCCAGAGCTGTCTGCCTTCTACTCAACCAGGGGTTTGGAAGTGGTCTCCTGCTTCCACATGCAGCTGTCTGCACGCCTGGATGAAGAGACCCTAGGGGCCCCTCAAGCTCGTCTAGACCACCTCCAGTTGTGGTCAGCTGGAGTCCTGCCTCCCTCACGTGGTCCCTGACCCTCCCACTTCCTCAGGGCTGGAGCCTGTCTCGGGCCTGGTTTGATTTTATGAGGCTGGAAGTCCCTACTCCACAGTTGAGCATGGACTATGCTATCCATGGGCCTGGGTTTGGTTTCTGGCTGTGAGTCTCAGTAGCTGTAAGATCTTGGGCAGATCATTTAGCATTTCTGAGTCCTGGTTTCCTTGCTCACCTATCTTCTGGGGTTGGTGAGGGGTTAACTGAGATGATGCTAGTGAAGCACTTTTGGGTCTTACAGAAAATGCTTCATCTGTGGTAGGTAAAATGAAACTGAATCAACACAAACCAAAGAAAACCACATGGACGTGTCATGCCAGAGGCTGTGTGGTATAATGGAAAGAGCAGAGGCTTAAGTGCGAGATCCTAAGGGCTCTGATCTCACTCTGCCATCTCCTATGCAATCTTGTGCAAGTCCCTTCACTGCTCTGTGCCTCAGTTTCCTTGTCTGTGAAGTGAGAACGATTAAAGCACCTGACACCCAGTTGCTATTAGCAACTGACCAACTTTTGCTCAGGCCCCTTCATTATGGTTGTTCCCTGGTGGACCTTAGCTCACCGCTCCTTCACAAGGGACTCCCAACCAGCTGTGCACGCAGGTGTGTGCACTTTTATGACGACAGGGTGAGAAGTCGCCTGGCTGTCAGCCTGGGAAAACAGCAATTAATGCTCCCACGCTGTCTCCACACTGACTCATATTCTAAGGGAAACTGAGATCAGGTTTCTTCTGCCCGTAGGACACCCAACACACTGGGATGGGCCACATGGAAGTGGTGGGGCTGCTCAGCGCGCTCTTCCTTATAGTGCATACCTTTTAGGCATGGACAACATCTCATAGACTTACTTCTTCTTTCTGTGAAAGATGAGTTTTAAGAGTCTAGCCCCTTCTAGAAAACCCCTGAGGCCCTTTCCATGGATTGCACTCTTACTGGCTAATGCCTGGCTTCTTTCCCCTGTTACTGCCACCCTGAACGGCTTGGAGGTGCCCTGAGAAGGAAGGCAATGCTGTTGACTGAGCCTGTACAGCCAGATATGGGCCCTGGGGGTGAAGGGCAGAGGGGGCCCATGGGAGAAGCCACCAGAGCTGCCCTGCGCACTGCTTAGACTCAGGGTAGTGGCGGCTGGTGCAGGGCTTGCTGGGTTTGAGGTTTCTAAAGGATGTAACGGAAAGCAAGCGAAAGGGAACATCACCCTTCAGGGAGACTCCCTGCTGCTGAGCCCCTCCGCCCTGTGCTCTACTGCTGTGGTGGCAGGCTCATGGCCTGCGTCAGCGGGTGCTCTACCCTTCTGTCAGGCTACCTTCCATCCTGACTTTCTGGAGGTGTGGGGACAGCAGCTATAACTAATGATGACTGAATCCAATCCCTCTTCTCTCTCAGACCCTGGGGAAATTTCCACCTTCACACTCAGCTGCCAGGACAGTGAATTAAGAGAAAGACTCGGGCAGGAGGCTCTTTCAAAAACCTCTTGTGTGGGGCTGGAGTGGTGGCTCGGTGGTTACAGTGCTTGCCTGGCATGAGCGAGTACACAGGTTGGTCCAAACCCCAGCACCATGTATACAACTAAGTGTCAGAGCAACAAAAGCCACATGAAAAACTAAATAAAAAATTGAGTCTCTCTGTTTCTCTGTCTTTCCCTTACTGTCCCTCTCTCAAAACCAATAACAAACAAACCAAAAATACCTCTGTGTCAAAGGAGGGCTAGAAGAGGTGGCCTCTCTCTCTTCTCATCTGTACTCCTTTGAAATCCAAGGTTTTTTTTTTTTTTTTGACAGAGAATCAATTTTTATTGAGTCTTTCACATGGCTTTTGTTGCTCTGACACTTGGCTGTGTACGTGGTGCTGGGGTTTGAACCCACGTACTTGTGCATGCTGGGCAAGTGCTGTAACCCCTGAGCCACCGCTCCAGCCTCAAAATCCAAGTTTTTAATAAAGCAATGAGGCAGCAATTTTAATAGGCATCACCACCACATTTTACTGAGTCCTGCTAAGTGCTGGGCACAACAGAAGCACACTAATTTCACACGTTATCTCATAACTCATGCCCAGTATTAAGTGTTAGGTATCATTGTTCTCAATGGTCAGATGAGGAAACCGAGGCCCAGAGAAATGCCTTGTCCAAGATTGCAGAGCCTAAAGAACTCCTAGACCTCCCAGATAACTAATTCTTGAAACCCTACTGTGTGCCGAGTGCAAGGGATTTATAGATTTAACCGCTCCCTTCTCCCTCGCAAGCTGCTCCAGTTTCACGACAGCTTGGTGACACAGCACCACAGCTAGTTACACCCATTGAGCCTCCTCTGCTGCAAGGCCTGCCTGGAGGCAAGGCCCAGTTCATGGCCAGGTGAGGAGAAGATGGTAAATGGCAGCTGAGCTATAAGGAAGGCACAGCCTCTGTCTTCTGCCCTCTCCGTCTGACAGGGGTCCCAGTGCAGCAAGTGCCTGCAATGAATAAAGCAGCAGAATCCAGAGGAGGAAGCAACATCCGGGGAAGTCCAGGAAGGTGCAGTGGGGGCTGGGCAGAGACTCTCCAGGCCAAGAGGGGCACAAAGAACCTTTCTGAAGAAAGAGCAGTGTTTCCAGACCTGGAACAGTGCAGCAGGGCTGGAGCGTGGGGTGAGCAGCTGAAGTGAGACTGGGAAGGCAGTTTCCTGACAGATGTCAGTGGAGAGGGACAAGGCACTTCCTACAGTCTGACCTGCAGAATGGAAGGATCTTTATTTTAGGTAAATCAAGTTCCCAATGCTCAAACCATTTCTCTTTTCTGAACAGCCTTTTGGGGCTGAACATAATCAGGCTGCTGGAAGCTCAGGTCTGAGCCCAGGTCCCTGATTACCCCAGAAAACTTCATTCAGACCCTTAGCAGTCAGACTGCCTCTGCTTTGGGAGTCAGGCTTAATGTGCAAATGAAATAATGTGAGGCCCACTGCATGTCAGGCAGAGCCTGCGTACTGCCGTTGATTCATCCAATCCTCCCAGGCTCAGGGAGGATAATGAACTTTCTCAACGTCTCGCAACTGGATGGCTGCAGAACTGGGAGAGGAACCTGCTCTTTTCATTCCCAGCCTGTCTCTCTAGCCTTCTTCCATACTTCCAGCAGCTTCTCATCTGGAATTTTTGTTCCAGGACTCTTCTTTTCCATTTTTCCTATTCCCTCTCGGTTTACCCTAGCCTACCGTGACCCTAATTGTTGGCCTTCTCCAAATTCCCTGGACTATTCACCTTGCAGAACAATGCCGTCAATCTTCGAGACTGTCACTGTTGTCTTCTGGATCCAACCCAGGTACTTGGACCGCCAGGACTAAGTGCTCTACTGCTGAGCCATCGCTCCAGCCCCTCTAATTTTTTTTTAAGAGAGAGGGACAATGAGAGAGAGAGAGAGAGAATCAATTTTATTTAGTTTTTCCTGTGGCCTTCATTGCTCTGAGACTTTGTTGTGTACCTGGTGCTGGGGTTTGAACTTGTGTACTCTTGCATGCCAGGAAAGCGCCGTAATTGCTGAGCCACTGCTCCAGCCCCTTTAATATGTTTTTAAATTGATTTGCCTTTTAGTTGACTTAGTAGAGTTGAGCATAAAAAGTTAAAATTTATATTTAGACAACTGCGTGACTTCATGATGTATGAAAACAAATATGAAAGTGGAATTTAGAATAACCCTCACCAACATCTGCTGCATACATCTGCCCTGCACTCCTTGAGTGTGCCGATTCTTGCTGTCCTCACCACGAGGACCTGGCCTCTGATTACCCCCCAGTTCCCCACTTGTTGTCTTGGCTCCCAAGACATTGCCCAAGGCAACATGGGTTACAGGAGATGGTACTGCTATTTGAACCTGGGTACTCAGGCTCCAGTAGGTGTCCTCTGAACCGCTACCATAGTGTATGGAAAGGCTGCTAGGTTGTCTACTGCTCCAACCACCACAGGAGCCTGGACTTGGATAATTCTGGATAATGAAGGCCGAGTAAGTTCAGACCCTTGCTGGGGTGAAAGAAACACATGTGTACTTGGGTAGAAGGCTGGGTGTGGAACTTCCTCTCAAGTAAGCCATCTAAAAAGACTTAGATGGAGAAGGAAACCAGCTGTGCTTGCTACCTCCAAGGACACTTGTCAATAGCTTTTCTTCCTTGAGTCTGTGACATTGAAATGTTTGCCCCCATATCCATATAACATATGTACATAGTTTTTTTTTTTTAAAAAGCAAAGAATACTATAAAGCTTACAATGAAAAACAGCAGTCCTCTGCCCCACCCACATGCCTGAGTGCCACTGCTCTCAACTCTTTTGCTGTTTCTTCTAGAATTTTTCAATACAGTTGCTCTTCTACTTGTGAAGGGGTTACATCCTGTCAAACCCATCAGAAGTTAAAGATGCATTTAGTACACTTCATCCCCGGAGCACCATAGCTTAGCAACACAGCATTCTGCGGGGCACTGGCTGTTTACAGTTGTGAACGCACGGCTGAACACACCCACCCCAGCACTTTAAGACATCACACTGCACACCATTAGTCCAGGAAAAGATCAAAATTCAAAACACAAAGTATGATTTCCAATGAGTGCATGTTGCTTATCACGCCACGGTAAAGCTGAAAATCACTGGCCTCACTGTAAATCGGGGAGTGATTGATTATACAGGTCTTTTCTGCATTGATATCTGATGCTATTTATTACTTCTGTCCATTACATTATCTACTACTTCCGTCCAGCATAATCTGATGGACAAGCATCATTTTTGCTAATTTCCTGTTTCTATTAATAACTCTACCCAAACTGTCCAGGAATCTATAAACTCCCTCAGAAATCAAATTTTTCACATGACCAAACACCAGGTAATCTATCTGATCTGCACCTGGGGCCTCTGGAGCCCTCTACCCTGCTAGTTTGGTCAGGTTGTCTGTGAAGCTTGCTGCAAACCCATCATCTGGGGCTTCTCTTCCCTTCTCTATTCAACTCCTTGTTTCAGGACGCTGTTTCTTGGATTACTTTACTGTTATGGTAGAATGGATTTCACAGTAGCTTTTTTTTTTTTTGAGCAAAGGTGAATGGGAAGTATGATATTTGGAATTTGCATGGCTGGAAATACCTTTATGCTATTCTTATACTTGATTGATGATTTGACATAGAAATGTTGATACAGAATTTGATAACTTGATTGACAATTTGATGGAGGATTTTAAAAGAAATAACTTTCTCTCAGAATTCCTAAGGTCATTGGTCTTCAGGCTTTTCACTGCTATGGACAAGCCTGTGGGCATCTGTTTTCTTTGCATGCAACACTTCTCCTTTGTAAACTTTCTGGAAGATGAGTGACTTTTAAAAAAATTAACTACTTGCAATCTGGAAACCCACGGCCCTCAGCTGTGAGAAATGTGCTGTGTCGCTCCTCTGGTTCTATTAGGCAGAGGACCTGCTGGATTGATTCTTTAATTTTTTTTATTATTTTCTCCTATTTATCTTTGGTACATTTCCCCTCCATTTATGGAGATTTTATTTCAGCTCTCCTATTTTTAATGTCCAGGAGGTCTTTCTTATTCTCTCATTTATTCTGCTCTGTGAATCTGTCCTTGTTTTAGAGAAGGATATCTTTTCTCTAATATCTTGATGGATTTTAGTTTCTTTTCCTTTGACGAGAACTGGCTACATCGTTTTTGTTTCCTTCATGTTCTTTTGTTTCTGTCTCTTTCCTCCTTATTTTGGTCTTTTTCTCACTTGCTGGCGCTTCCTCAGATGTCCAAAAATCCTCTGCTGTCTGTTCCTACTTAGAAGTGAGATTCCACAAAGCTGAGTGCCAGCTGCTGGCCGTCGCTGGAGGATGGGCGCCCTTGCATTTTGTGGATAACCCACAAAAGCACTACTTACAGGGTCTTTTGGTTCTCCCAAAGAATTTATTTTTTTAATCTCCTTCCATGTAGAGGAGACAGGTGTTTGGCTGTCAAAAATATGGTCCAGAAATGTCATTTTCAAAAATCAGTTTTTGCTTACTCCTGTTTTTGTTGTGGCGACTCTCCTCTGCCTCTCCTGTGCCTGGTATGCCGCAGCCCTTGCGTTTGATACCTCTGAGGAACAAACCCCTGCTGCACTGCCGGGGCAGGAGGGGAGCAGCTCCTCCCTGTGTGATGAAGATGGAGCCTGAGCGTCTTACTTTGGCTGCGTCCAGTGCTCCCATCTCACGTGGCCTTGAATCCCTCCCGGTTCCCAGCTCCATGCCTCATCCTTGCCTCCGCTGTCCCCGGTGCCTCTGCTCCTGAGGTTATCTGGGACTCTGCTCTCACCAGTGGCGCAGTTGGCAGTGCTCCACGTTGAGTTTCTCCAGGCTGCCCGCTGTCCACTTTGTTTTCCCAAGGTCCCTTGACCTCTCTTGCTGTCTATGTCTTATTCTTTTTGTCCTTATGGATTATTCCTCATATGCTTATTTAAAATCATTACTCTCATTACAGTGGGTCTCCAGCTGGAAGAGCATTGCTACCAGCACCACAAGCTCCTCTCGACAGCACTTCACAGGATTTTCTGGTCTTTCTTCATACGCTTTCTGGTATTTCTACACCGTTGTTCCTCATCCTCATCTTTCTGGCTCTTCCCCTACCTACTGAAAGTTGCTCAAGCTCAGGCATCATTCCCAAGCCCTTCTCCCCACTCTTCTTTTACCACTCACCTCCCTTCTCAATTTTTTTTTTCGAGATCTCAGCTTAGTTATCATAGATACAGAATAGACCTTCTCTGACCCCGCACTCTGATCAGGTTAGCATCTCTGTTAATGCACCCTCCACCCCACCGCTTTCCTTCACAGCTCATCATATCACGGCACAGATCTGAGGTCCACCCGTGCAGGGTCCCCTTTGCCTTCCTCACAACCGGGACTACAACTGGAGCAGAGCGCAAGGCCCATGGGAGGTGCAGCAGAGACAGTGAAAGCCAGAGGACATGAACTAGTGAACCGACGGAACGAGCCAGCGAGCTGCCTTCGGACCTGGGCTTACCCACATACTCACTGCGATCTCAGACCCATCAGAGTCTTCCAGTAAAGAGCTGAACCTCATCTGCTGCATCTGTGAAATCAGGACAATAATCCTGGTGCCATCCTACCTCCCTGGGTTGTGAGGATTAAAATAAAAATGAAAGAAGTGCATGTCACTGAGCTCCGTGAGCTGAAAGCCTTACACAATGTAAGGGATTACTACTGTCATGGTTAACTCTGCTACACGGAAAACTCTCCTCTGTTTTGGGCATGGGGGAATGCAGGAAACAGAAGGGCAGGCTCAGGTTTTCAAATCTTAGGATTCTTAACATACACGTTCTTCTTAAAGTGAATCCCCACTAAGCCTTTCACTGCTATGTTCTCTAACACCAGGCATTCAAGTTCTGGAGACCACCTGGGGTCTTGTCTTTCACCTCCAGCAAAGCTGGGTGAGGAAACAGGGTAGGCCTCAGGGGTCCTCGCTTCAACAATGAGATTCTTCAAAAGAACAAAACCAAGGAAAATATTTAAAATATGTAAACACGTACAGGTGTGTGCTAGAGTACGCAAGAAACAGGTGTATCCATGCCACCCTGGGCACAGATCTTCTGTCCGTTTCATCACTTTCACCAAATGGGGTGAGGAGGAAACTTAGAGAGTCCCAGCTCCTGGAGATATAAATGTGACAGACGTCTCATCTCTACAACCCCATCAGTGAGGACCTTTGAAGCACTGACAGTGGCTGGGAAGAACATGTATGGGAAGAGGAGCAGCCTCCCTCACCAGCCTGACCACCTGCTCCTGACTCACAGCCTGGGCACCAAGCCTCGGTCTCTACAGCAGGGAAGAAGCGGGCAGGTCGGAAAAACAGCAGCGTCAGAGTTGACAGCTTTGAGTTCCCATTCAAACTCTTCCTCTAAACTGTGTGGGTTACATAGATTAAAATGATAGTAATAGATATGTTTATATTGTAGGTATAACTTCTGGGATTGAAAATTAGTAAGCAATTCCCATGGTTCAGACTTTTCATAATTTTGGAGGTGGAGGCATTGGGAATTGAATCCAGGGGTGCTTAACCACTGAGCCACATCCCCAGCCTTTTTAAAAAATTTTTATTTGAGACAGGGTCTCGCTAACTTGCTTAGGGGCTCGCTAAGTTTCTGAGGCTGGCTTTGAACTTGTGATCCTCCTGCCTCAGCCTCCCCAGTAACTGGGATGACAGGCATGTGCCCCTGCACCCAGCTTCATGAAAATCTATAATGACTATATAATATTCAATAAGTGGCTATTCCATAATTTACCTAAATGACTTCTTATTATTAGGAATTCAGATTGTCCCCAAATTGTCACAATTGTAACCCATGGTGTGATAAGCATGCAGCTTTTTCTAGGTATTGGGGTTAATTCTTTATGAGAGGCTCTTAGAAGTTGAGCATTTTCATGGTTCAGTACAAAATGCCAACTTGCTTTCCCAAAAGGTTGTATTGATTTACCATGCAACTGGCGATGTGTGTGGGTACATTCTACTGTAGCCTCAATGGGACCTGGGAGGATTTTAACTTGTTAGCTAGAAAGAGTTGCTGCAGCATTATTTCAGCTTGTATTTCTTCAATTACTAGTGAAGTTTAACATATTTCATGTATTTTTATGTCATAACACATATTTTGGGGAGCTTCTCTACACAGGAGCTTTAGCCATTTGCCTATAAGATCATAATCCTTCCCCTGCCCCACAGCATTTAAGTTTTAATACAATAATCATATATTATACACATACACTCTCTCTCACACACACACATATTTATTCACCCTTGACCTTGATATTTACTACAAGTATTTTCCCAAGCTACTGTTTTTCTTCCTGTTTCATAAGTTTTATAAGACCTAAGGAAATTTAAAATATTTATGTTTGATTTCATGTATGAATTTTAAGCTTAAAGGTCCTTTTGCAAACCAGAGATAGATGAATCTTGGTTTTATTCTCTTGTAGTTTGACTTTTAAATATTTACCTCTTTAATCTACCTGGAATTAATTCTGGTGTATGGCACGAGGTGAAACTCGCATTCCTCTAGGGGCCAGGCAGGTATGTCGAAGGGGTTAAGCCAGCTGGGTATGAGAACGGATAAGGTGGAGACTGGCGGATAACAGCGTACTGACAGGGGCTTGTTCCTTGGGTCTCCTACCTTTTTAAGGGAAGCCGTAACCTGTAGTTTTATGGCAGTCATTTGCTCTGTAAATAGTGGGCCAACACTAAAGGCTAGAAAACCTCGTGTCTATTGGCCACAGCCACATTCCCTCACATCCATCCCACTGAATGCCACTCTGTGGCCTCTGGTTTATGCTGATATTTTCCCAAGTTATTCTGACAACTTTTATTGACTAAGCCTTCTCTATTCATTTGTGATTCCTCTTTTTTCAAATATTAAGTTTTGACATATAACTGGTAATATTTCTAGGTAATTGTATGCCATTACTCTGCTTGACTCCTATTCTCTTTTAATTATTATAGATTTATGATACATTAGGCTCTTTAAAGATGAGTATGCTTACATTATTCTTCTTTTTGGAATTTTTTTCCATGCTTCTCATCTGTTTATCATTCCAGATGAATTCTTAAAACATTCAATCAAATCTCTTCACTTCCCTTTAGGATTCTGTTTGGCATTCCATTAAACCTATAAATCGACCTATTTAGAGTATTTCACCTTTCCATCTAGGAACGTGTTACATTTCCTAATTATTCATGTCCTCTTTTATACCTCTCAATAAAATTCTGCAGGCTTTGTCACACAGATCACATACAGTTCTCATTAAGATGATATTTTCATTTTTATTAATTTTCTTGACTGGGACATTGTTCAATATACTTCATAAGAGGTTTTTCAGGTATATGGAAAATCTATTTTTTTTCTTTCTTTTTTTATTAGATGGATATGGAGTTACAATTGAGGGGGAAACATTATCAAACATTCAAGAACAAATGTATATATACTTAGTTATCCAAGGCTAATGCCATGTCATGGATGCCCAGTTTGGGTTCCCCATGTTGCTGTTTCCCCCTGAAGAACCCCTGAGTTAAATGGATATCTCATGGAGGTCAGAGATCTCCTTCTGAGATGATTCCCCCATATTCCCAGCCTTCAGTCTTCTAGGTGTTCTTCCTAAGCCCTCCCCCCGAAAATCTATTGACTTGTGAAAGCTATCTTGTACCCTAGTTGCAAGTTCTGAATTCTTATTGAATAATATAATTTTTCAATTAGTGTATTTGTATTCTCTAGGAATACAAACACATACTTAACAAAAATGATAACTTTTTCTCAGTCTCATTTTTGTTTGGTTTTATGTTGATCTAAAACAATGCCAACTGGCCAGGTGTAGTGTGGCACACCTGTATTCCCAGCAACTCAGGAGGCTGAGGCAGGAGGTCCTCAAGTTAGAGGCCAGCAACTTAGTGAGAACCTATTTCAAAATAAAAAATTAGGAAGTCCTGGAGATGTAGCTCAGTGCTAGAGCACCCCTGGGTTCAATTCCTAATATCATAAAAAATAATAATAAAATAAAACACCAAATATGTAGATATGCCTTATTTTGTTAGGGATTATAAAGGATTTCTTCTAATGCTTAACCAGGAAGCATGATGCCGACTTCTGACTAGAAATCGATGTTCTCTATGCTGTTTTATTTTCAGTATTTTTATGACTCAACTTTGCCATCAGAGGTATTTTAATCACTTATTGGACACAAAAGGCAGAACTCAGCATGGTGTATTCAAAAAGCATAGGAAGCTTGTGAATACATGTAAGGCAGTTATCCTGAGTAGAATGCTAATTCTGCCTGGGTGTGATCTTGCACACAACTCCCTGTCTTACTTGGAAAAAATGTGGGTAATAATTTTGACTGCACAAGTCGGTTGTGAGAAATAAATGGATTAATGTACCTGTATTTGCTTAGTAGCACTTGGCTCAATGCATTTCACCTTTCCTCTTTACCGCTTAAAGAAAGAGATAAAGATGGTATAAGGAACATTCCAAATGCATGCTCTCCAAGGAGTACCGTGCATCGTAGGCTTAAGAAAACTCATATTCTATTTGGGAGAGATACAATCCTGAGTGTCCTGCTTCAATGCATACAGATTTTTCTCACTTTTTCAAACCATATAGTCCATCCCTTGCACCTCTGCATGGACTCTCTTGGCCTCTATGACACAAACAAAAAGTATAAAATCCAGCTGACATGTAATATGAACAAAGACTGAAACAAACTGTGCTTCCATTAGCCCAGAACAGGAGTGTGCTCAGATAAAGGCAGGAACAAGCAGTGAATCAAACTGAAACCAGATGTTCACAGGGTTCTGGCTTATAATTTTTTTATAACCCTTCACATAACACTCATTGTCCTGTCATTTCAACAGAAGGTCCTCTGCTCTGTTTAAGCAGCAAGAAACAATCTCAAACCTATGTCAAATTGGTCATCAGTAACCCTTGGCTTGATTGGGAAAGAGCCCTTCCTGGAGCAGAGTTCCTGAGTCCACACTGTGTGGCCCAGAGAAGTGCCAGTGAGCTCACGCCTGCACGGTCCTCAGAGCGCAGCCAGTGTCCCTTCCTGCTGAGGTGGGGATGGGAACCTTGGGAGCCACGAAAGTGGGTGCTGACTTGAGAGCGGCCCAGGAATGCAAGTCAGCGTGGATGGAGCAGGATTTCTTCAACTGGATTGGCCTATTCAGATGCGGCTTCTGCTCTCACTCACTGATGTGGGCAAGTCTGTTAATTTCTTTGAACTTTATTTCTTCATCCATATATAAAAGGAGTAACAGCTGTTCCTGCTACAGGCTTTAAGCTAGGCAGTGTATGCATAAAACTTGAGCACAAGCTATAACAACAGCAAACACTTGTGAAACACCTATTCTGTCCCAGGCATTCTTCTCAGTACTTTCTAAATATGAACTCACTTTGTCTTCATAATTGCCTTAAGATGTGGGTTCTGACATTATCGTTTCTCAGATGAGGAAACTGAGGCACTGATGGGTTACCTCTTTTGCCCAAGGTCATGCTGCTAATAAGTGGCAAAGGCTGCATGCAAACCAGGCCCTCTGGCTTCATGCCCATGTTCTAACCACTAGACTGCACTGCCTCTCTCTCTCTCTACTGTTCTATTGCACAACATCTGATTCAGCGCTGCATCGAGGCTGCCTTTCTCAGAAGGAGCACACGTAATCCAGGCATGGTGATTGACCAATAGGGCAGTCCATATCTAGAAAGCACTGTCAGCCCTGCAATCAGGGTGAACCTATCCTGTGTCCTTCCCTCATCTGCACTGCCCTTCCCCCACTCTTTCCCTCCTAGGGCTCAGCCTCCTGCCTCTGCCCTCTGCTCCCCTGACCTCCCACTAATCATCTCCCCTCTCTCCAGGGGCTCCAGTTCTCTCCCCTGGCTCCTTTCCCACTGTTGACAGAGTGTTCAAAGCTCCCCCACCTTACATAAACCTTTCCTTGAACCTGCCTCCTCCTCAGGTTACGCCCATCTGTCTGCTTGCCTGCTCGTCTAGCAGCAATTGTTCCACTCTGCCTCTCATTCCCTCTTGAACTCGTGGTGACCCTGCTTCCGCCTGCACCAGCGCTGGAAAGTGCTCCTACTGAGGGTGCCAATGACATCCTAATGACCAATTCCAGCAGCTTCTCTGTAATCATCTTCCTAACTTTCCTCCAAGGTTAATTTCTACCTATGTCTTCCCTACCCACTCTCTGAATGTTGGGGTTTCACATTGACTCCCGCTTCTCAGTTTGCCTATCTCCTTTGGTACTACCCCTCCTCCCTGCTCCCCCACCACACTAAGATGCCCATGGGCTCTGTCTCCAGTTCAGAGCTACCACCAAGTTACGGCTTCCATATCCATCTGTCCGTTGGTACCTTCCAGCAACTCACATCCTCTTGGAAATTCTATTAGCAGTTCAAATCTAATGTGAATTTATATCTTCCTGCATCTTCCCTCCCAACAAATCTACTTCCCTCCTTATCTCCTAACTTAGTTAATGACATCACCATCATCCATTCTTGAAGGTCGAAACTTCCTGCTTCTCCCTTACAGCTAAAATACAAGTGGTCAAGAAAACCAGCCTTCAGTGTCTTGCAGTGCTTCCTCCTTTATAAAATAAGCTGCCCTATTCTCTCACCTTAACCTGCTAGCTGCAGAAACAGTCTTCCAGTTCTCTCCCTGTCCCTCCTGTACAGAGCATGTTGAAGATATCTAAGCAACACCCAACTCACCATTGCTTTAAAACCACCCCCCACCCCCCACTGCCTTCAAAACCAAACTCTCGAGCTGGCTACAAGGCCCTCCAGATTGACCCTAACCTTGTTTCCTAGGCTCTGCTCTGTGTCCGCTAGACACATCAGGCAATTTCATACAAGGCATAAGTGGGTGGGGATCAAGAAAAGGACAAAAAATCATGAGGAGAAAGATGTGGCATCAGGGCTGGACCTGGATTCCAACTGCAGCTCCTCCACGGATGGGGTATCTAACTTATGCCTGGTCATTTAAGGACTCTGAAGCCTACTTTCCTTGAGGGCTTGTTTTAGGGGTTGAAAGGATTTATGGAAAATATCTAGAATAAGACTTAAATACAATAGGCATTGAATAAGTAGTATCTACTAATATTAGTAATTTTTCCAAGTAGTTCCACAGATGCTGGGAGGAGTTTGTGAAGACTAAAAAGCTGAGAAATAAGAATGGAACACGTGAGTTTCCCTGTGGAATCTGAAGGAGGCCAAATTTATAAGAACAACTAAAGAAACTATAGTAGCAGCCAAGAAGACTGCACAGCGTCTTGAGTCTTCAGGCTTGGGGTGGTGAGCCCCTCGGGGAGGAAGACTGCTCCTCAGCAGGTGCCTGTTGCGCCCAGATTTGGCAACTGTGCCTTCCTTATTCAGAGATACGTATAAGAAGTTCATGCTCGTGTCGGAAGACTCGACTTCAGAGAACATCAGTGAGCCTCGACTTCCCGCTTGTTCACTGACCTTCTGATGAGGGTCTGCCATGGTCAGAGTCCCACCAAGCAGCTAACTTCAGAAGTTACTGGGATTGGACCCAGAAGACAGCCTGTGTCCCTGTGTGAGTCACTGGTCATAGATGTTTATTTCTTCATCTCAACACGCAAATAGTGACCCTTGCTGGACAGCTCAGCAGTTGGTTGAGCAGAGTTACTGCCTCATTAACTCCTTAATTTCTGCTGATTATGGACTGAGTTGTGTAAGCTGAAGACCCCATCCCCAGTGTGACTGTATTTGCAGACAGGGTCCAGAAGGAGGTGATAACTGCTAAGTAAGGTCATCATGGTGGAGCCTTAATCAGACAGGACGAGTTTTCCTAAGAGAATAGGAAGAGACACCAGCCATCTCTCCCCATCCACAAGTACACAGAGGAAAGGCCACAGGAAGACAGGGCAAGAAGGAAGCTACCTGAAGGCCAGGAAGAAAAGCCTCCCAGAAACTAACTCTGCCGGTATGTGTAGTCTCCAGAGATGTGAGAGAGAAATTTCTGGTTTAAGCCACCCAGCTTGTGACATTTTGTTATGGCAGCCCTAGCATACTAATGCATTCCTTGTTTTTATTTCTTTTGTTCTGCTTCTGGTGACTTCATATACAGTACCTTTCTTTACCTATAACTTTGGTTTTTACAGTTTCAGTTACTGTAGTCAACTCTGACCAGTAGAGTACAAGATTTTTTTAAGCTTTTGAATTGACACATAATAAATAACCACAAGTATTTGCAGTGTAACATATGATATCTTGATTTACGTATACTTTGATAATCAGATCAGGGCACTCTGCTTATCCATAACCTTAAACATTTATCTATTTTTTTGTGGTGAGAACATTCAAAATCTTTTCTTCTGACTACTAAGATGTTTTGAAGCCAGGCACGGTGGCTCATGCCTGTAATCCCAGCTACTGGGGAGGTGAGGCAGGAAGATACCAAATTCGAGTCCAGCCTGGGAAACTTACCAAGACCCAGTCTCAAAATAAAAAATAAAAAGGAGCAGGGCACAGTGGCACACACCTGTAATTTCAGCAACTTGGGAAGCTGAAGCAGGAGGATCGCAAGTTCAAGGCTAGCCTTAGCAACTTAGTGAGGCCTTAAGCAACTTAGTGAGACCGTGACTTAAAATTAAAAAATAAAAAGGGCTGGGGATGTGGCTCAGGGGTTCAGTTCCCCTGGGTCCAATCCACTGTACCAAAAATAAATAAATAAGTAAATAAAATAAAATATAAAGTAAAATAAAATACATAGTGTAGGCAGAGCTGACTTTCACATCTGCCCTTCCTCTGGACAATCCCACTTATCTGGTCACAACTCTGCCTCAACTGAACTTCGTCTCTGACCATCTGAACTATCTGCCACCAGTGTCAGAGTCGGCAGGGATTCCTACTCAGCTGCAGCTAGGTGAGTCCTAAGGGAGTGCTACAGGACAAGAGGCCACGTCATTAGTGATGTCCTAGCTATCAGACACTGTAGAGGAAAAGAGAAAGACACTGTTGTGGGAGAAGCCTCCCCAAACTACTGTGCAGCAGCAGAACCACCAACTAGCAGGATAGGGATGGGCAACTGCTAGAGCAAAAACCTGTCAGAAAACGTAGTCCTCCATTGACAATGCCAGTTATCCATTACTGACAGCACATCTTCTCCCGGAAACCCATCTGCACGGAGCGGGGAGGAGGGGTTCCTTCAGCACGGTGGGGCCCAGGTCAGAAATGCTGTATTAAACAGGACAGATGAGTCCCGCGCACCACAGGCCACAGGTCGGAGGCGCGGGCCTAGGAGGCGTGGAGGTGATCAACTCCAAGACTATGCTTATCTTTATGATACTCAGACTATGAGAGTGGGTAAGGACACATGTGGATGTCATCCCGTTAAACACTGGAGGCAGATCTGGTCACAGATGTCTGAGAAGGCTCATGCACACTGGGCTGCTAACCTAACTGGTGGTTCCTGTCCGTGGGATCTTGGCCGGCATCGTTTGATCTCCGAGCCTCACTTCTTTATCTATAACACGGACTTGTATATAATTCAACCCCTGGATTGTTCGGGAACGGATGATGTGCTGCGTACAGGACGTGGCAGGCACTCAGTGCTCAATCGACAGACGTTATTGTTACGAGCCTGCCTCTGCCGACAGTGGCTGTGGACTGTAGATAAGTCACGTGACTTCGCTAAGCCTCTGCTTTCTCATCTTTAGAAGACTAAGAGTTAAATTAAAAAACAAAACAAACAACAACAAAAAACGTTGTGAAGACTTCTGGCATTACATAGCTGAAGTGGCAAAAACATAAACCAAACAGGAAATGAGGCTCAAAGTGGCTGTGGGTAGCTGAACTGCTGAAATGGAGGAGACCCCAAGTACCCGGACTCTTTCTACCCAACTTTCCACAGGCACTTTAGAAAATGCCATCTTAACCCTGGGGCTGGCCAACAATCGCCAAGGGGCCGTAGATCTCTCCCTCATCTGCCCCTGAGGCCTCCCTTCTGGGCCATACCAGGCTCAGCCCTGCCTATCCGGGTGGAAGAGCCTCCTAACAGGTCCCCAGCTCTGCACTCATGTGCGGGTAAGTGTGTGTATCAGGTTAAGTGACCCAGAGTCCCACAGCGGCTTCCTGTTGCCCTTGGCCTAAACTGAAAAACAGAACAGTGCCCTGGACGCCTCACGGTTAGGCCTGCGCATCTCCAGGCGGCCTCTCCAGTCCTCCCTGATGCCCACACCCACAATGTGGCCACCTCAGAGTTCCTGGAACACTCCCAGCTCTTTCCTGTCCCAGAGCTTTGCATGTTTTCCCTCTGCGCGGTACAGTCTCCTTCCAACCTTCATCTGAACGACTCGTACTCCTGGCCCAGCCAGCTGGGTGAGGCCACCCGCTTCTCGAGAGCACCCTCTTTGCCACATACACGTTTACCATTTACGATCCTGGACCTTTGCATATGTGTGCAGACTGGATGACCGCATTTTAACTTGCGACTCTGTCTCAGCCTGCCTCGCACACGTCTATAAATACAAGGCTGGGAAGCCTGTTTTTTTTTGGGTACCTCTGGCACGGGATGCCTGCTCAGGGCATAGAAAAGGCAACTGGACAACGCTGACTGAAGGAACAAATAAATGAATGAACACACCGTATCCAGACCCGTCTACAATCTGGAGGCCCCAGGAAGGACTTGCTCTGTTGTCTGTCCATCTTAAAGCATCCTGCAAGTGGCTTTGAGGCTTACTGACGGAAGCCGTTGGTTTCTCGGGTGATACAAAGAGGCTGAACCAAGCTACCTTCCCTCCACCTCAATATGTGGGTGGGCTTCTTCTTTTCCTCAGCTCTTCTTCTACCTTACTAGCTCATGAGAACTGCAGGGGCAATGTTAGGAGAGTCAGGTCTGCCTCACGGCTCTCCTAATGCCAGGGTCTGAGTCTTGCACTGAGAAGCCTCTGTTGATATTTGTGAACCAAACAGTCTAGATGAAGCCTGTGGCAGACACTGCTGGCTACTGACTCCATGTTCATTTCCCATCCTCTTGAGAGAAACCTAATTTTGTTCAGAGTGCCAATGTAACAAGTGAAAGGATTCACTTTCACTCCAGCTCTGAGTGTCCAAGTGAGACAACTCTGCCAAATAAATGTAAGCCGAACGGTTTAGGAAAAATTCTGCTTTCCTGCATCCTTCCCCTTTCTTCTTTTTCCTATATGGCATCATGTAGATGAGTGCTGGAGGTGCAGCATCCATCTTGTGACCATGAGGCAGCAAGAATGACACCAATAGTCCAGAGTGAGGAATGTAGAACACAGGGTCCCTGATGCCACTACTGAACTGCCATACTGGCCCAGGCTTAGAATCAAAACTTCTCTTGCTGAATTAGTGAGATTTTGTTTACTGATACAAAAAACAAATCTCTAACTATTTCCTACACAGACAAAATATTTTGTTGTGTGGCACCCACGGTGTCCCTGGACTACTGTTTCTTCTTTCCTGCCCTGAAGATCCAGGTAGAGAATTCAGAAGTTTCAGCACTCTGAGATAAGATCTGAAGGGCAGTAGAAGCAGGGGGGGGGGGGGGAGGGGGGGGGGGGGGGGGGGACGGAGAGGTAGCCTGTCCTTCAGAGAGCAGAGACAGCTGCTGGCAGGGCTAGGTTTTCAGTCTGCAGATATAGCTCTCTGATATACCCAGCTCTCTTCCTCTAAACAGATTTTTGGCCAGGATCTGTCTCCAGTGTGCTGACTTGAGCTCTGCCTTGGCCTACAGTTTCATTCTACTTATACTAGATTGCTCCAAATAAATCACCATATCAGGGAGAGGTGAATTCACAGGGCATTCTTCCAAATAAGTGTTTTCATTAGAAATTTCACAAAGTGCTGCCAATGTCATTTACAAGAAGGTTAATTTATTACCACGAGACCTGGATTCTTCGCTGCTGTGTTCCTATCTTATAGGGTATTCAAAGGAAGGGGAGATTGGTGTGGTGTGGAAGGGGCTCGTGAAAAACTGAAAATCACTCTTCAATCACGTTTCTTAGTTTCTTCCTTGGGGTCGTGGTAGGTTTTTTACATAAATTACAGTATCTAATGTCAGGGACTTTTCTCTCCAGATCCTTGTAATGAACTCAGAGGAAAAAATGCCCAATCAAAGCAAGGGAAATGAAGAAACAGCACAGTCTGGTAGCTTTTGGAAAATCATGAAGAACCCAATTCTGATGACCCATGGAAGACAGAAATGTAGATGCAAGTATCTAGGAAGATCTAGGAATAAGGACGAATGGATTGTGAGCCAATTAAATGCAAAACAGCGCTGGCTCCACTAAAGGGCCCCTCTGACTTCCTGGCTCCCTCTTTCCCTCCTCTTCCCATCCCCCTGAACTCACAGGGCTCACTCCCAGTGACCCCCTCAACCACATACATCAGTGGACTCTTGTTCAGAAGACCCCCCGCCCCCGGCTCTGATCATGTCCATCCCTAAAGCCTGTGATGACACCTGGTGCTTACAAAGTGAACCCTGCTTAGAGTGACATTCGAGGCTCTCCTTGATAACATGCCTCTCCCATTCAGGGTACCCTGCACTCCAGCTGGGCAGCATCGCTGGCTCTTCCTAGCCAGCTCTTAGGTCCCTGCCATTCCCACTGCCAGGGCTGGTTTCCGCAGCACTCACCCTCCCATCTTCCTCCTTTAAATGTGAGACTTTCGCTCATCCTTTAAGATCCAGATCAGATGTTACTTCATCCAGAGACTCCTCCCGCCCTGGCTCATGCAGCTGGACAAGCCCTTCCCTTCCTCCAGCGCTCCTGGCCCGTCGACTGGTGGCTCCAGGAGTGGCCTTTCTTGCTCTTTTCCTCGGCTTAGAGGCACTCGCTGTGTAAAGCTTCCATCTTGCTTAACCTTGCCTACCAGCGACCACTTTATACCTTCCCAGCATCTCCAGCTTGCAGAGGGCAAGGACGCAATACTTACTGGGTAGTGGGAGAAAGGAAGGAGGTGAGGAGGAGAGAGGGAGGGAGAGGAGCGGCCAAATCTGTCTAGTTGCTGGACACAGATTGATTTCCAGGGGCTGCCTGGGCATAAACAAACATACTCTTCTTTTCAATTAGCACCAAGAAGACCAGAGCATGTTTCTCATAAAAATCCCCAGTCTCTGTGCTGTCTGCCAATGATTCTTATTTCTCTCCTCTGGGTTTTTAAATCTACTGTAGGACACCTCTGTTATTTTTCAGCTTGGCTCACGTTGCCACAATATCAGGTTGATCTATCCTTTTATGCTTCAGCATCAGTTGAAATGAAAAGACAAGATGCGATCTGGAGACCCAAGATACTGTAATACTAACTTGTTAGGTCTTGGGGTTGCAAGCAATTCATACAAAGGTATTTTCATGTAAGTTTTGGATGCCGTGAGATTTTCTCCAGTCTTTTTAATGACTTCTCAAAAAAAAAAAATTCCCAGGTTGATGTAAGATGGTTACTTATAATTGGAGGCAAGTTAACAAGGAGAAATTATGTTCCATATAATAAGAACAGTAATAAAATATTTACTAGTAGCTATGACAAAATAGCACGATGCTGTGGCGCAGTGGGGACTTTGCAGAATTTGGAGTATGTTTTCATTTCAGCTTTGCTCTTAATTTTGAGCAAGTCAACTAAACTCTCCAAGCCTCAGTTTCTTCCTCTGTAAATCTGAGATTAAAATATCTCTGGTCTAATGTTCTTATAAGGATTAAACTTCGGACATGAGAGAGCTGATAAAGATGGTCCCCAAGACACGGTAGATGCCCTCTAAATGCTTGCTGAATGGACAAATGGCTGGAAAACAAGTGATTGTGGATACCAGAAGAGGGGCTTGGTCCTAAAGAAGGAAAATTATAAGCTTTGCAGTCAGACAGATGTAAATTCATGCCCCAGCTTTTCTTTCTCTGGACCTCCATTTCCTCATCTGCAATAGAGGTGATAATAAAAATTAGAATAATCACCTCATGGAGTCACTGCAAGATTTAAAGAATGGCCATGGAAACCCTCTGTGAACGGTGCTGGGAGAAGTGTACTCCTGTTGGTGGTTTGTATCCCCCTATTTCATTCAGCACCTGGGGTCAGCAAGGCTCCCACCACCATTGGAGCCAGGAGTAGAAACAGGCCCCTTGGATTCTGGACTCCACATGTGGCGGATGGGGTGGGGGGAAACTTGTTTCTGAAAAGAGCTGCTGTGTTTTATTCTGAGGCTTGCTTGGTGTCCGGGGGACATGTGAGCTTGAGTGAGCATGTGTTAGTTCAGCGGGTGCTCAGGTAATATCAGGCCTCTGTGTGGCTCTATTGGTGTATACAGTTTGTAAACGGTTCTTAGATTTTTTTTCAAGGCAAAAGATAAACTCGCTTAATTTAAAATCATCAGCTGGATTGCATTAAATGGAGGGAAAAGTAAAAACATACACAATACAGCCATTTGTTAAAGGAAACACAATTATTTCTCCCGTTACTTAATTACAAACAGACATAAATACTCTGGATTCTGACAGCTCAGATCTTCTTAAATTCTTGATCTGCATTTCAACATGTAATGAAGGGAGGGTCATATTCCAATTTGTGTGTTAAGCAAACCCGAGAGTTACAATTGTATATTGGGACCATAATGACTTCACTAAAACAAGACTTAAACTTTTAATTAACCTGCCAAGACAAATTACAACTCACAGCTCACAGGTAATGATCACAGACAGCTGAGACTCAATGCCAGGGACTCTTGGGGAAAGAGGGATTAATAGCAACATCAGAATTAGTCTGCCTTGGTATTAAAGGAAAAAAAAAATAACGGTGTTCATTAAACAATCACCATAGCTTGAAGGGAGACGACAGGTCAGAAAGCCGGCAAGAGGAAAGTGGAAGGGGAAAAAGGATGACAGAGAATATTAACGGCCTCCATTTATCCAGCGTGGGTGGTGGCCCAAAGCTGGGCCAGGCATTTTATATTTCTCTCATCTTCACGGTGGGGACTGCAAAGTACTTTTACGTTTTTGTTTTCCAGAAAAGAAAAGAAAAGTTGAGGCTCGGGACTGGAGCTGTGGCTCAGCGGTTACAGCGCTTGCCTGGCACGAGTTCGAACACAATGAAGGGTGTGTCGAACACCATGTACACAATGAAGTGCCAGAGCAGTGAAAGCACATGAAAAACTAAAAAAATCGATTCTTCTCTCTCTTTTTTCTCTCTCTCTCTATTAAAAAAAAAAAAAAGTTGATCTCAGCAAGTCGACACAACTGTCCCTGCTGTGGAACCAACCGGGGACAAGGGAAGGAAGGAATGGAGGGTAGTTTGCTAAGATGTTTGTTTTCAAAGCTTTGTTGACAGATCACCAGGATCAGGATCACCTGGGCCCTACTGCAGGAATTCAAGATTTCTGAAGAAAGACCCAGAAATCTAAATTTTTTACTTAACCTCCCAGTGAGTCCTTTGCTCCAGTGTTTGAGAACCACCTCTGAGGTACCATAAACCCATGCTACTCGAAACGTGATCCATGGCAGCATTGATATCACTGGGTGCTTGGCCGGAAAGGCAGAACCTCAGGTCCCCCAGAGCTGCTGGAACAGAGTCTGTGTTTCAATGAGTCCCTCAAGTGGTTCATAAGTACGTGAAAGTCTGAGAGGCACAGTGAATCCTATCTGCCAGAACAGATGTGTCAGGGTTAAGGTGAGCTGGAGAACAGAGGAGCCAGAGGGAAAAGCAGGAACATGGCCCTAGCTACGACAAATCACGCTAGCAAGCTCTGACAAGCCGAGAGCTCTCAAAGGTACCTCCGTTCTACTTCTCAGAGATGATACCCTAATTAAAAGCTGTTTTCTTTGGGGGTTTAAATTAATATCCTTTCACATTTATATTGTTATTAAAACAGAAATCTGATCATAAAAACTCTGTGGAAACCTGGTGCTCTGTTCTTCCTTGTGACCACTGCCTAGGAGGAGTCAGGCTGGGAGATCAGGAAGCTGTAACTTAGGTGTCACCATGACTTGATAATTCTGTCCCTAAATTGAAGCCAGCATGTCCAGAAAGACAAGAGGTTCAGGGATTATAGCCTAGCAAACCCCACAAAGTGACAGTCTCATCGATGGAGAGGGCCAGAGCTGGGCTCCAATGACAGCGGGAACGGGCTGCATCATGCCCTCAATGTTACCTCTAACTGCTGAGCTGCGCCTACGATTCCGGAATCTTGAGAACCCAAGAGCTGAAAACCATGAGTGATCCGTGTGAGGTTGAAGGCCAAGCTGATGGGGGAGATTCGGCGCTGAGCACGTTTCCCAAGAAGACGCGCTGCGCAGAAGCCAATGGCAGCTCACCTGCCAAGACCGTGGCTGCCCAGTCCTGCCAACAGGAGCCTGGCACAGGCAAGGCCATGCTCATACTCAGTCCCTCACCAACTGAGGGACCCTGCACGCAGATCCAGTGCTGGAGAGACAGAGAAGCTTGCCCAAGTGCTTGCCCTCCAGGCACTCAGAGTCCCAGCAGCTAGGACAGACCTCCAAAAGAGGACAGCATCGGAGCCAGCTGCCCGAAGGGCTCACCACCTTCACTGTGCTAGGAGGGAGAGTATTCAGGCTGCATTGATAGCAGAAGCTCATGAACCACGCCTTGTATTCAATGGGGAGACTTCCTCTGTCTCAATACTAAGGGCAAAATTACAAATTGATGAAAATGGCCTGAAAAGGACCATTGGCAATTAGAAGAAAGAACCAGGGTCCTGCACAAGCTTAGGAAACCTAGTACTAAATTAGAGACTCATTCAGCTCCATTTTCCATGCCAGAGAGGGTCCTAGCCACAGACTAAGGAAAAGAGTTCTCAGGCAAACTCCAAGCCACTCAGAGCTTTCTGTTAGGCAGAAACTCCACCCCTGAATGTTCTGGCTCATGCAGCCACGTGTTTCTGTAAGATCTATCTTCCTCTAGGGATTTTATCTAAGGGCCATGTCATGGTACTTCCAATAGAAACTCAGAAAACGTTTTCTGACCTGAACACCAAGAAGGTCACATCCCTCAGCACACTGTGGGCATCTAAAGAGGAGACAAATTCTATGGAATTCGTTAGTAAAGAAGAGAAATTCTTCTAATATGGGGCCAGGCAACCTAGGTGCCCACAGGCTGGAGGTGGCCACAGTTCTTTCCCACCATGAGGGACAGTGATGGTGTTCAGACTCACTTAAGACCAGGACACCTCTATTCTCAACGAAACCCTGATCTGAGTGCATGGCTCCTCCTGGGCCACTCTGTCTTCACGCCTTTATCATCTTTCCTCATGTGCCAGGGGTGGTTGACTCCAAGAGCAAACCCAAACCCAAACCCAAATAAGAAGTCAGCGAGCAGAACCAAGCGAGACTTGGAAGGTAAAGAGGTAAGACCCAGGAGCCGAGCGGAGAGTCGATCCCTCCACGTGGCTGGGCAGCTAGGATTCTGGTCTGATTGTTGGTTCCATCCCTGTGGTCTGGAAAGGTGGCTGCTGCTCCACGCATCATCACACAGACAGCATGAGAAAGGCAGCAGGCTCGGTACCCAGGCCAGGACACCCTCCAGCCTGGCCTGTCCTTCCCTACTGCATCGCATGCTGAATCCTTGTCCAGCATGCCCAGGCAGGATGGCCTTACACCACGCTCTGGGTGACATCTACAGCTTTGAGTATGACACACTTGTTCCCTTGCTGGCATCACTTCCCCAATGTCCCCAAGAGTCCTCCTACCCAGAGACTGCAGAAGGTGGGGCTTCTTACCAATGGCAGTAGTGAGAAAGGAGACCACTTCAGACTCCTTCCCATCATTGTAAAAGGCCAGGTGCCAGATTCCTGAATCCACATACTGGATGAACCCGGTCTCGTGGCTGGACGGGGGGACAACACCGCGAGACTGGCGTTGGGGTCCCTCCAGACTCCGTGCCTCCTGGGTTAGGAGCCTTCTTCCATCAAGGAGTTCCACAAAGTCAAACTAAAGTACAAGAAGAGTGTAATTAGCAGTGGATATGTTCCATCATGGGCCCCTTCTCTCTTTCTGGGCTTCTCCTGGCAGGGGCAAGGACATAAGGAAGTGAGCTGAGGGGCAAAAGCTGCAGGAGAACTGATCGACTCACATTCTCAAGGTGACATGCTCTGCCCTCTCTTGTGAGTATGGTGACATCCGGGCATTAATTCCCAGTCTTGTTCTGTTTGTATGAGTGGCAAGTCCTCACCTGGCTGCGTTTATACCAGATCCACCATCCTCTTTCAATGGCTAGAAACCCAGCCCCTTCGTGACTGAGCTCTATGCACATAGTGACGGAATCTCAGGGGTCTAGGACTGGGATTAGAATGTTCGTTCCGAGCAGATGAAGATTGGATCTATATCTATTTGTCTTTTGTCAATGGTCTTTTCTAAAACGCTCCAGTTTCAGGCGGCAATTTTAGAAGAACTGAACTGGATTAGTCCAAAATTCTATCAATAATTACATGCTGTGTCAAATACAAATGCTGATTGATCTGAGACTGCTGGCATAAGGCTCCAGAGAAGTCAGGCACGCAGTGTTGGTAACAGGTGGGTGGTTAAGCCCTACTGGCCTATTAGCAAGCAAGCAAATTGAGTGGCTATCTACCTAGCTCTTAAAAAACAACAAAAGATACGTAGTCATTCTACTTCATAAAACATATAAAAGCACCTGGAGGTGTGAAGTCTAGGACTAGCATGGCGGTTCTGTAGTCATCAGGGGCTCAGGCTTGCTCTGTCATTCTGTGACTCCACCTTCAGCAAATGTGTCTATCTATTTTGTAACTAATATCCTCAAATCACTACTGGGGCTAGGAAGACTGCATGTGGTCTGAGAATGCCTGAAGGTGCTTGTGATTTATTAGTCCAATTCCAGAGCTGGAAAGACCTTTCCTAGGTCTCTGTTCTCTACCATTCGTGATTAGTGATATGCCAGTCGTCTTGGATAAGTTTTTATTGATTTATTTAATTTTCGTGCAAGGGATCAAACGTTGCACATGCTAAGCACATGTTCTACCACTGAGCTATACCCCAGCCCCTTGGACAACTTCTCCAAGTGTTTCTGGTGCACATCTGTCTGAGTATACGTGTAACCCCGAAGGAGAGAAGGGATGCCAGAGGTTAGGGAAGTCACATTTATTTTGAACCAGGTGCAATGCTGACTGCCTTATAAACGTTACTCTTGTTCTTCACAACAGCCCTGCAATGTGGGTCTTGCCATAGATTAGGAAACCTGCTTAGAAGAGGATGAGTTACGGACACCAGGCTACACAGCTAATGACAAGAGGATTCAAACTCAGTTTCCATTTTTCTCTCTCCATCACAGTTCCTGGGTAACACAATTTAGAAGACTGAGTAATAGCAGGAAGGTTACTGAGAAATTTCTTAGAATGTCTTCCTTATAAAGTCTCAAGGACTTAACCTTGCTTGCCTGAAAGGCAGGGTCTAAAGGATGGATTGCCTATAAAATATATGAGCTGCCTCTTGGGCTCCAGGATCAGGGTCGGGCTTTTTGACTTGGGAAAGGGGTCTGAGGAGGTCAGCGGGTATGTGGGATTCCACCTACCTGAGTATGCGAAGGAGGAAGGCCTTTCCTGCCATAAATGCCAACCAGAGCTGCCTTTCCCAGAGACACGTTGAACTTCAGATGTACAGGATGGTCTATAAACACCTGCGATCTCCAGAAGGTACCAGGAGGAATCTTCTGGGAAGCCCGTCGCCCCACGTCGATTTCTCCAGAGTCTATAAAACTATCCTCTGGAAAGAAACTACTGGGTTTTCCTACCAAGACAGAGGGGAGGAAGACAAAAGCATCGTGGTTAGTTACGTGGGACACAAAGTATCAGCATCCCAGCTCCCAGGACTCCGCTCGACCTTGCTCCTCTGTAGTGTTCTGCAGTACCAGGCAGCCCCCACTCAAAGCAGGAAGAAGGTCCAGAACAATTTTTTTTTTCAGCAATGCTCAAATTGTTCTGCTAAAAATATGCATTCTTCCAGAGCAGTATGGGTCCTCCCCAAGGGCCATCTGTTTACTGCATAATTCCACAGCTTGTTAAGATATATTTTGATCCTAAAAATAATCATTTTACAGTCACATGAGAATAACTTTGTGATTTTAGGAGTGTGTGTGTGTGTGTGTGTGTGTGTGTGTGTGAAGAGCTGCCTGGTAAAATAGAAGGGATAGAGGGAGTGAGGTGTTGATACTGAATTTCCAACTTGGAATGGTTCTCCCAGGAGTGGGAAGTGTGACTTTGAGTGGGGTTAGGTATTTTAAAAGTTCACTGGATTATGTATAAATCAAAAGCCAAATTCTAAGGCCAGTTATGTGGATGGGGGTTTGTGTTTGGAGCATGGTTGTGGGTTGAGGAAGATGAGGAAGAGGGTCTTTTGAAGGGAGGAAACTTCTCTGAAAAATGCCTCTTGGTCTTTGGATGAAGGTGAATACCATTTTTGTGCTATAGAGAGTAAAGTTGACAGAATTTCTCATGTTTATACACAAAGGCTATGACATACTTGGAAATTCAACCCAGACCCCTAACCCTATGCCCAGCATCCATGTGGAGGGTCAGGGGTGAGGTCTTTTGTCCGTTTCTGTCACCAATCAGGAGTGACTGCTTTCTGGGAGCACCACAAGGGCCAGGAAGGAAGGCTGTTTATCAAACTTCCCCTCTTTAGTAATTAAATACACTCACATGTGAGAAAGATAAACCCTAACTTCCTGCCAGACGTGGCCTTCTGAAAAATGGGGAGGGAACAGGGGAGACCACCAGGACATGAAGGAGGTTACCCTTAGCACCCTGGAAGACCAAAACCAAGTCAGAAGGCTACATTTTATTTGTCATTAGGAACAACCCCTGGGCATCCTGGCTCCAAGCGTTTTTGAATTGTTAGAGATGGTAGAAGAGAACAAGAATCCATTTGTAAAGAAAACACGTTTGTGGAACTTTTTATAAAAAGCATTTGGGGAATAAGAAATTAAAATGTCTTTTTTCCCCAGCTTTGTAAGACTCCTTACAAAGCACATTCGATGCTGAAATGGAGCTTGGCAGGGTATTGTTGTAGTCATAAAATATTTTACTGTTTTAAATAATAAAATTCAATTTAAATGTTAAACTTCTCCATATGTTATCATTCCCTTTAAACTCCTAGGCAGAAACATCAGGTTTTTAGCTTCAAACCATTAAATGTTATTTTAATTAAAAATGTGCCAACAAAAAAAGTTAAAATGCACGCTATCAATAAAACTACCACTAGTATTCTGTCATTAGCGTGGGAAAGAGTTTGCATTTAATTCCTTATGGAAGGAATACGTCCCAGACTTTTACCTTGAAAATACAGACACACGAACCACCACACTGTGAATCATGAACTTCAAAGATAGGAGCCAACTTCACAAAGCATGAGGATGGGAGAGAATTATTCACATTCTTCTTTATCTGATTTGTGGGTTTCCAGTACCCTTTTATATTCCACTTTCAAAATAGAATATCCTCAGCTTTTAATTCTGCTGGGGAGGCAGAACTAAGATGGGGGATAAAGCATAAGCAAGATGTGTCCCGAACTTTTTACTCCTAGGAACTGCAGAGAGAGAAGCACAAGATTGCTAATTCCAAGGGCTCATTTCCTTTGTGAGTAGGTAGGAGTCAGAACTGATGGGATTTGAGAATTGTCTGCATTCAAAATAGATTCTATGTCTGAAAATAAATAATGGAAAAGTGCTCCCTCTTTTTAGCATTCTGCTGGAGATGCCTGCACAGTTCATTTTCTCCTCCGCTGAGCATATTTGAGGAGACAGCTACTGTATCAGCTAAGTTCTGCAGCCTTGAAGGTCACAGGCCAAGCCCAAAGACTCCCTCTAGATCTCGTAGATCCCAGAGCCATGAGTACGTTGGTTCTTACCCCAGAGGAGTTGACAAAGGAGTCTTTTATAATACTTTCTAGTATTTCAACGAGATAACTCAATTGGAAAGAAACATTGTCTTTTTGTATATACAATGAAATGAAAATAATAAATTCTGGTCTGGGGCATACCATAGCCCCCCACTAAGATCTTGAATCTGGAGATGTTGGTTCTTAGTGGTCTCCACTGGGATGGGATGGGGGCTTTTAAGGGAAAAGAGAACAGCCTGCAGGTCCTCTTTATCCCTGAGATTAACTGGGCTGGGGCTGGCAGGAAGAAACACCTCCCTCCTGTTTTGCTGTTTAAAAGCTCTTCCTGCCTTCCTCTTTTCAGATCCTAAAAGATTCTTTGTCCTTATTTTGAGTACCAAGCCATGAGCACCAGGATATAAAATTTCCCGTCACAAAGCAAACTCCACCAATGGTGAGGCAATGAGGGAGGCTAGAGACGGGTGGAGGAGAAAAGCTCTGGGCATCAATCTTACCCACCTATGTCACGGAGACAGTGATAATAAATATTAGTAGGAGAAACAGTAATAGAGATAGAGGTTATTGTATTACTAGTAGTACAAGCTACTGTTTAATGATTTCTAAGTATATTGCAGGTTCCTTCATTTAGTATTTCAGTAATTCTTACAACACAATTAAAATCTGTATTCTGGGGCTTGGAATGCTTAAGAAACTGTTTGGAGATGAAGTCATTTTGTGTCCCTCTTTATTAGAATATGGCTCCTAAGAGGATTGAATTGATAAAGATTAATTAAAACTCTAAAATGAAATTATCAGTGATGGTGGGTACACCTTTCCTCTAAAGGAGCAACAGTTCAGTTAATTTACAGCCCTTGCAGGCTAAACAGCAAGATATGACCAGGTAGATCTAATAGATCTAATGCCCATTTAAAAAAAAAAAAAACCCTCCGCTTTCTAGGGTTTAAGTTGATCATTTATTTGAATTAAGAAAAATGCAAACAGATTCCAGAGTGGTCAAGTCCTCAAGACATTCACAAGAAGCACATTGTACCATCATTGGATGCTTTTCATCCAAAAAGATGCTCTGAAAAGAACAAAGAGCTTAGCTCAGATTTAGGGTCCCCAGCAGCATCATTGGATTTCACAGGGCATATTGCATTGGAAACAATCCTTTTCTTTGTACAGTTAGACAAATTCAGGCTTCTTATAGCCATGCCATGCAAATACACAATCAAGTCTGTAAAAAAAATATATCTCTCAATGAATTGCTGGAGTGATTGGGTAGCTCGGTCAAACAAGGAAGATTTGGAAGAAGGGAAATTCCATGTGCTTCACAATCATAGTCTTTGCTTTCCTGAATGGAGACCTATCTATATAGTTTCTAAATTCCTAATCAACTAACAATCTCCCCCTCCCTCCACCTTTTTGATTTTTTTCAATGCAATAACTTGCACAAAGAATCCTTTAGTTTCCTTAGCAACTGTTTGAAATTTATTTGGTTATCAAAATAAGCTGTTCCATTTTGAAGAGCCCAGCTGAGCCTGTGTGCAGCGATTTGCATGGTTCAAACTGATGGGCAATTTTGATTTCATTGTAGAAAGAAGAAAATGCTATCCCTAGCCCACCAATTCAACCATCAGAAATGCTTGTTTATGCAACGCTTTTTTCCCCTTCCCCATTAATGCATAACACAAGTTCTTGTGGCTTTGCATCGAAAAGCTGCTGTATTTGGTTTCTGTCCCATGACGACCCTGAAATGGTTACAGCCGCTTTGAAAATATAGGATGAATCATAGTTTGATGTTGCTCTCAAAGACATGAAAACATGATATGGAATTATCATATATTTAATTTGTATAATTTAAAAATATATATCCTTTAACAATATTGAAAAATACCCCAAACCTTTTGGGGACCTCTCTTTGGGGAAGTAAATGTTAATTAGTCTGGATTTTAATAGCCAAGATAGAAAGGCTGGGGATTTGAACAGACCAGAAGAAGGGAATGAACATTTGTTGAGTGCCTCTTTACCACTAGGCTTTGAAAGGAAAGCTTACCGTTAGCCTTGTTGTACAGATGGAAAAACTAAGGCCAAGGGAGATGGAGTAGCTGGCAGGAGCTAAGAGCCAATAAGAATCGGAGTCAAGACATCCTGCACCGCGAGGCTCCAAGGCACATTCATCTCCTGTCACACTGCTCTGCTTGCCCCATCACTGTGGAACAGGAGCTCTGATCTTAATCCTGCAATCAACTCTCTTCTCTGATACCCTCAGAAGGGACAACAAAAATGCACTCACATCAGAGGTAAGGGCTTTCCTCTGGGGATGTGTCTAAGGAACTAGAGCTTTAGTATCACAGTTGAAAACATAAACTGAGTAGACGTTGGTTTGACCGGGGCAAAAACCTTAAGAATCATGTGGTCTCACATAAACTATAGGAAGCTTTGTCCTCTGATTTCCAGAGTGATATATTTTACATCACAGTAATTGCTTCTGATGCTGACCACTTTCCAGCACTGCACTGCATTTAAAGAGAGGTAAACAGGATTTCCATTTACATCAGTAAGGACAGATAATCCCTTTAAGCAAAAATACTCCAATTAAAATAAACCAATCAGCCTGTGCAATTTTGTGTTGCCTCTTATCTGCACCTCCTGCTCTTTGGGAAAAACTAAACAACCCACAAACTAATTTCATTAAAGTGAGAGATTTCAGATAGATCCAACTCCTGTTTAAAGAATGTCTGTTAGAGATCATGGAAGGAAGAAAATGCATTTTGTTAAATGAAACTCTTAGCCAATTCCTTAAGGGTTAAGTATATTTTAAATCTATGCTTTTACATGCTGATCTAAGGACAGTTTTCCCTTTATGCTATTCACCTGAGGCACCGGACACTGTTCACTCATGTGAGCATCACAAGTCATCGGGCAGAACCATGGACAGGACCATCTTGGGGAAAAAAGTTCTGGAGAAGCAGGAACGAAATCATAAGATGATCCGTTTACTAATTTCATTTGCACAACTTGCAACCGCAATGCACCTTATGGAAAATCTAGTTCAATGTTCTTTTGAAGAGTGGGAAATGAACCCCATGACATCTGTTAAGGGGATTTGTCACAGATCTGTGACAACAGTTAAGACTCCTGATTCCTAACTTAAGCTGTTCAATGGCCCCAGTCACCCTGTCTCCCTCCATATCGTATTAATGGCAAATAAAGTGTAGATGATTCAGTGTTTGAAGTCTTAAAACCTTTGTAAAGTAGAGGACTAGCTTTGCCCCTCAAAATAGTGGGCAGGGTTTCTAGTTTAGCTCCTTGGAAATACCCCCAGTTGGTATTTCTCCTAAAGATGATCAAAGGCCAAGAGAGTTGACTTTGGACTTTAAGACATCATTTCAGAGGTCATAAGTAGATTCTGTGACCAAGCATCTATCACTCTATTAACCAAACCCATGGCTGGAAGACAAATACTTGAAAGGACAGAGAGGCTCAGAAGACATGATGTCTAAGTTCACAGAGATGAAAGATGTGAGCAGTGACGACTCGCTACATACAGCTACTTTACTAAGAAAACCAGAGCGATAATGCAGGTTATAGCAGATGCAGGAGAAAGAACAGCTACATTGCCCAGAATGACAACCACATTGGCCTGTGAGCTCAGATGTCTTTCCTAGTGCCAATTTTGGTGAGTCTGTGTTGTTTTTGAATAACAGTGAAAAAATTTGTTTTCATGGCATGTTAGAAAGATACCTAAGACATTCAGA
The DNA here is from genome assembly GCA_004027875.1 of Aplodontia rufa. Taxonomy (NCBI): domain Eukaryota; kingdom Metazoa; phylum Chordata; class Mammalia; order Rodentia; family Aplodontiidae; genus Aplodontia; species Aplodontia rufa. Next base: position 66,924 of record PVKS010001734.1, read on the forward strand.
ACATGGGTTTATAGGTTCGCATTAAAAAATGCCAAGCCCCAAATGCTACCATCACTTCTGTCATTGATAGAAATATTCTTGTTTTAGTGTACCACCTGATTTCACATTCACATCTCTTTTGGGGTCCTGTAACCGTGGGGTGGGTCAGGTATGGAAGATTATGCAGAGAGAAAGAGTCCTGGAGTAATAGACCTGGGCCCATATCCCAGACACCACCATCTAATGGCTGGGTGATTCTGGCCAAGTCAATTAACATGATCCTTAGTTTTTGCATCTAGAATGGGCAAAAATAATTATACTTACTTCACAGGGTTTCTGTGAGGATTAAACATGACACAAAATGCGCCTGATAAGAAACTTTAAAACAAAGATGCTGTGCAAATATTAATGACTACTGTTATTGCAGATGAGGAAAGTGGAGCTCAGAAAAATTAAGTGACTTGCTTAAGGTGTCACATGGCTGGTAAAGGCTAGACCACCTGAAGTGGTGTTATCATTAAACCACAAGATCCAAAATCTTTCCATAACCCACCATCTAACCCCCTCATCATGACCCACCCTGCAGATGCCCATTGATCCCATGAGATTTCTCCAGAAGGGCTCATCTTGACCCCACACAGAGATGGCCACCCCAGCAGTGTGAATGCCATGATGCTCCCCTTGAGGCATGGGATGGGACATCACTGAGCACCATGAACCCTGCCTGAGCACCACTCTGAGCTCACAGTGACAAGGAACTGCAATGAAGACATGGGTGGACTGGCAGCCGGCGTGGAGTGCAGAGGGATGGAGGAAGCCAGAGCATGGAGCTGTGAGCCAGGCACAGGACGTGCATGATGGAGGTCTCCTCACTTCAAAGGCAGACACAGAGGACTCACGACACGGACAACGCAGTAACCCTACCTTCTGTGGCTCCTTTGCCTTTCCTGTCAGGGGTCTCTAAGCCAGTGCCCCCTGAGGGATACAGGGAGACGTCCGTTGGCACAGGCCAACTGCTGGCTGTGTCCTCCGTGATCTCATACATCTGCCCCTCCATCGGCTGCAGGTGCCAGTTTAGGCCAAACAGGTGCATGGCTGTGGTGAGCAATGAGAAAAGTCATCTTTTTCTGCTGGAGGTGGAAATGGAGCTCCAAAGCCATAGGGAAGGGTGGGTGGGGTGGGAAACACAGGCATTCAGTTCAGTTCAACAAAAGTCCCCAAAGGGGGCTCTGCACAGGGGACTGAAGACACACACGATTAAGGCTTGCACCCTGTCCTCAAAGGGGCTCACAGTCTGGTTGAGCCAGAGAGGGAGTTTCAGGAGGCCTTGGCCACTTGCTTCAAAAGAAAATGACAATCTAGAGGGAAAAACCACAATTTGTATCACAAAGAGTTAATTTCCTTAATGTAAAAATAACTTTTATAAGTAATAAGCAAAGTCCAACAACTCAGTAGGAAAATAGGCATAGGATATGAATAGACAGTCTACAGAATAAGAAATACCAATGAGTCTTCATCATAGGAAAAGACTCTTGACGTTACTCATGGTAAAAGAAATGTAAGTTAAACTCTGAAATATTACTTTTCACATATGATTTGGCAAAGATAAAAAGGACTTAAAATACACTATATTGGCAGAGAATGGGAAGCAAGCATTCTCATACATGCTGGTGAGAGCAAAACTTGTATTTGATTTAAAACTATCACACTCTTTACCCTGGGACTTAAAGATTCTAATTCTAGAAATTTCTCCTCTAGATATACTCACACTTGTACTAAATAATGTACATACAAGGTTATTCACCACGGTATAATTTGTAATAGCAAAGTTTTATAAACCAGTTAATTGATAAGGGGTTAGATAAGTTATACCTATACCACAAAATAGTATAGGAACATAAAAGAATGAGAAACCTCTTTGTGTATTTTTTCTGGAAGGAAAACTACAATGTGAAGATGAATGTATTTGACAAAATACCTTTGAGTTAAAAATAATTCCTATAGGGGCTGGAGCCATGACTCAGCGGTTGGGGCGCTTGCCTGGCATTCGAAAGTACACGAGTTCAAACCCCAGCACCCACGTACATAACTAAGTGTCAGAGCAACGAAAGCCATTTGAAAAAACTCAATAAAGGGGCTGGAGTGGTGGCTCAACGGTTACAGCTCTTGCCTTGCATGCACAAATACGCAAATTCAAACCCCAGCACCACATACACAGCGAAGTCTCAGAGCAACAAAGGTTACATGAAAAACTAAAAATAATTTTTAAAAAACTCAATAAAAATTGATTCTCTCCCTCACTGTCCTTCTCTCTAAATAATAATAATAATAATAATAATAATAATCCCTGCATTTGTATAAAATCTTTCTAGAAGGATAGGAAAGACACTCATAACAGTGGGCATGTCCCATGAAGGAAAGAGATATATGGGTCAGGGGTAGGAGGGAGATTTGTTCTTCACCACATGTCTTTTGGACATTTTCCTTGTATACCATGTGCATGCATCTCTGTTTAAAAAATCGTTTTCCAATGTAGCAATTGCTAAATAGTCCTGTACACTCTAAAAGAGACCATGAGACAGCAAAGGATGAATATTGTTAGTGACACACAACGCCGCAGAAGGCTAGGAAGGCTTCGTGATCTAGTACAAAGCATGTGCTTAAATCCCACTTTAGAAATCAAGACTTGGGCCTCATCAGTGGTCCAGACTCACCTCCTCCAGGAGGCCTGCCCCAATTTCTCAAAGAGGAGGAAGCCCTCAAGTCCCTGGATCCCCCCAGGAGTGCTGTGAGTAGCATTTGTTCCTTTGTTTCAAGGATGAACATTTCTAAAAGTCCAAGGGCAGCTCATGGGAAAGGAGGGAAGACAATAACAAAGTCTATTTAGAAGGAGGGGGTGACCGACTCAGGAGGAGGGACTAGGAACGTAGGGAAGGTCTACAGAGACATGAAGGCCGGAGGTAATCATATTTGCTGAAGGCCTGCTGTGCGACAGGCAGTGTGCTGGGTAATATGTGTACACTGTGTCCAACCATTGTCCCAACCCCACCAGAGCCAGTTTACAGAGGTGCACATTGAAACTCAGAAAGCTGAGTCTCCCAGGATGTAAGATGAGGAGACGAGAAATGCTGATTCCCCTGAGCTGATCGTCACTCACTCATACACGTGCATATTGAATTATCATTCTGTGCCCCACAAAGAAACAGAGATAGTGTGTCTTACTAACAAATAAATGAGTCTCAAACCTGAGGAGGTTAGTTAAAATTGTGAAAACTATGAACTGTCATTTAAGAGTGTTCCCCATGTGCCACACCTTGTATTAAGAATATTAAAAGCAGCATTTCCTTTAACTCTCCTGACAATCCTGAAAGATATTAAGAATCCCATTTTAAAGATGGAGAAATAAAGGCACTACAAGACCAAACAATATATGCAAGGTTAAATGGCCAATAACTGGCAGAGACAAGAATTCCAAAATGATCTATTGCTGACAAAAATGCAAACCTTCAGTCTTTCTGGCTTGGAGGCCCAGGTTCCACCTACTTGGATTTATTGCGTCTGCCTAGCTAAGCCTAGCAACGTGGGCATTAGCAGGACAGCTCCTTCTACACATCAACAGCTTCAGTGGCTTTGACTTCTTTTTCAGTTTCAACATGGGATCCTTGCGGGGGAGGCAGTTGTGGTTCCTGACCCCAGATTATGAAAGATGTCACAGATGATGGTTTTGAGGGACTGTGTGATTTCCTTCAAGACATAAAAACTGTGGAGGTGCCTGGAACATATAGTACATCCTTCTGATTTCAGTTCCAAACACAAGCCATCCAGGGGACACGTACAGGTTTGATTTAGCAAGGAGACCGTACCCAGCAACAGTTATGACTGTGACCCTTTGCTTTCTCTTTGGTTACGGTGGTATCAGACCAAAGGTAAGAAAATTGATTTTGAATCTTAGCCGCCATATTCTAATCTGAAAAATGAGATACAAACCTTGCAAAAGATTGTTGTGTCAATGAAGTACCATATGGCAAAGGTGCTTTGCAAACTGCACATACGCGTGGTTGTCATGTTTTCTGACCATCACTTTGGCACTGCTGATAAGAATAATGACAATTGTAGCTGATATGTATTGAGCACTGTTTTAGGTACGAGGTACCATGTAAGCTGCTTTATACCCCTCTCCACTTCCTCTGAGGAGTTGGAAATAAAATGGTTCACTTGTCTGGAAGGAGGGAGAGCTCTATTTCCAAGATTGAATTAGCTCACATTTCTGCTTACCTTCTTACTGTTTTAATCTATATATTGGCAACTCCAAAGGTAATGGAGAACTTGTTTGAACTACAGACAACTCAGACACATACAGGTAAATGAGCAGCACTTCTTCCCCCATTAGAATCAATTATCTCATCTAGCTGTGCAAAAGTGCTGTCTTGTTAAAAGGTCACAAGAATTAACTAATCCCAGAATGAATAGAACTCTCACAGCTCTGTGAGGAGAAACATTTTTATTGTTAGAGCTTTTCTTTCTTTTTAAGATACAAAAGCAAGTCTTTGCTTAAACATAGGGAATGGGGGTGAGAGGAGTGAACACCCGTCCCTCGGGCTAGGGTCCCAGAGGAGGGCAGGGCAGTCCACAGCAGGAAGGTGGACTTTCACACCCCTTCCTTTTCATTTTGTGCCCCTGGCAATTTTCCTGGCTCACACAGCTGTGAGACTGGGGGTGCAAAGCTCTGTGTCCAACTCCAACTGACTGACCCAGTGACCCAGGGTCACTGAGATTGGACTGAGAAATGACTTGCTGGTAGGTAAGAATTAGAGACAGCACTAGGATGAGACAGAGATTAGGAGATATAAAGTTCAAGTTAGACCAGCAATGTCATCTTAAAGCCAAAATAAAAGGGACCTTCTGTCCGTGATCCAGAGTCTTAAACGTAAGTCATGCTAGTGATCCCTCAATTCTTTTACTGTTTTGTTTGACCGGTTGTTAGTTTTAAAGTCTTGGGTGGTGGCAAGGGGAAGAGAGAAAGAGAAATAGTCTTCTCTGCTTCCTCTTTCCAAAGGACAGACACATGCTCAGACACGTCTTTAGAATAGCAAGCTCAAGTGACCACTCCTTGCGTTAGTGAATTAAATGACAATACCAACACAAAAATTGTCCTCATTTCAGTGCATACTATGTGCCAAATGCTTTATTTATATTGTTCAGTTTCATCCTCATATAAAGGTAAATTGCAAAAGTATTAATGGGAATATATATAATGGAACTGGAAAAGAAATTGAGCTATAGTAACATACTCTGATTTAATTAGAGAGATAAAATAAGTTACCCGAGACCTCAGAGATGATACAAGTGTGAAACAAGTTCTAAATCGCACTTCTCTTTTCTATATTTTACTTTAAATAGAAAATAAAATATGGGCAATATAAAGCTATTAGCAAATAAAGGCTGAAATAAATATTTGTGTGGGTTGGGGTGGTTATAATAAGTATCCCTGGCCCACAACAGCCTTCATTTAAAGCTGTGCAAAGCAGTAAAGGAAAAAGAAAAGAAATACAAATGGTTCTTCCCAACCTGCTAAGGATGGACCAAACCACTGAAACAATACAAATCATAATTACTGTATTCTTCATTCTCTGAAGAATTAATGGTAACCACCCACCACCAGTGTATATCACAGGATTATCTAAATTATACCCTGCTGCGTGTATTTATAACTATGGGCAAACCCTGCTCAGTACACTGAAAGTGGCCTGGATAAGAAACCTGATCCTGGTTTTCCCATTAGACTAGTTTGTAATTCAATGAAAAGGTGAAAAGATTGCTAAGGAGTTCAGAAAAACGCTGTGGAAAGGTAGAGGTTCACAGGATCACCCACATAGAAATGTTAATGAGTTCTAAGGGCCAGGAGCTGGGCTGGCCGAGCTCTGAATCCCTGGCTCTGGTCAGCCTGACATTTCCCTATTGCCTTTTCCTACCCAGCAAGACAGGAGAGGTGACTCAGAAAGTGCAAGCTCCAACCTGACATTTTTAAGAAATGCTCCATAGATGTTCAGACACTGAAGGCTCCCCGAGGACCTGGCCAGCATGAGGCAATTAACAAAGTCATTATGCAGGAGTCGCCAATGTGAGAACAGGAGAGCTCCTGCCTTGTCATAGTGCACCCAGCCTTTCAAAAATCAAGTGCAGGAACCCAGTGCACGTGTCCACTAGCAGCTCCATGGAGGGACCAGGGATAGCTGTACCTATAAGCAGCTGCTGATTCAAGTGGTACTTTTGGTTTCAAAAGGCAGTGGGGCCCCGTCTAGCCACACAACTACCCACTTCTTATGAATATCAATGCTTAGATTTTGGAGTTTTTTGGTTTGTTTTTAAATAAAGTCATTCTTATGAAATTGAAATCATTGAAAATCTTTGACTTATGGTCTTCTAGCAGTAAAAACAATAGCAATAAAAAACAACAGATCTTTATTTCCCAGGTTATATTCCTGAATTTGCTATAAAGCTACAGCATTCAAAAGTTCCAGACCAAGGTGCTATGGACTCAGAGATGTACGCTGCAGTGTAACAGGAAAAAAAAACTGGAAGCAACCTAGATGTCTAAAAATAGTAGAATAACTTAGCTAAATTACGGTGCAGGTACTGGATAGAATACAAGGCAATCATCATCAAAAAATAACTATGACAACCAGCAATGAGGGAAATGCTTAAGATATAATATTAAGGGGGAATGGAAGCAGGACAACAAAATTGCAAGTTTTTTCTGACTACATCTCTGCAAAATCAGGTACATATATGAAAAGAAATCCGTTGGAAATGCATAAAAATTACAATAGGCTTTGAATTACAGTGGTAGGATTATGGATAAATTTTGTTCTCTATTTTCCAAATGCAGTTTTACATTTAAAAAGAAAGTTCTATAAGTGTCTCAGGCAAGACACGGGGAAGAGAAGGATGCTGAGCAGAGGGAAGAAGGCCTGACTTTGAGCATATGTCAGACCCTAGACATGCACCATGTCATTCAATCCTTACGTATACCTTGAGGAACTCATGAAGAAACTGGAAGCTCAGAGAGGCTCTTTGACTTGGCCAATGACACCCAGATAAGAAGTGTTAAAGTCACATTGGAACCCAGATCTGAAGAGCTCAGAAGGCCAGGTTCTCCTCCTGGTACAACTGATGATTTACAATGGCCAAAATAAAATTAAAATTTAAAAGAAATTAAGGCAAAGCCTTGGCTGATAGCATGGCCAGATTTGCTCTTTTGGGACAATTTAAGGAAATTTCTTCCCAGGGATAAAGTATGGGACCCTCTCCTTTACATGTCCTGATTGCCACAACCAAAACCATGTAAGCAACTTATCTGCGGGCAGCGTTCGGCCTTCAGGATAAAGCCTACCCAGCTTGATCAGTGCGCCTGTGGCAGGACCTGGGCCTGTGCTGAGCCTACACTTTCAGACGCCTTGTTCTGAGCTCTTGCCACGAAGTGACTCTGCCCTTACGTTACAGTGGAACATTCTGTAAGAGGAGGAAATCCATCGCCTTGCTTGTCCTTCCATTGGGCATTGCTTCCCAGATGGAGGGAGCCATCTCCACAGCCTACAATAAGGGGACTGAACCCACAGCTCAGGCCGTGTCAGGCAGTCATGAGGCCCTCCCTTTGGGGGACATGGTAGTTATTCCTTCAATAACCCCAGCACCTGGTCCAGAGGAGTGAATAGGAAATGGAGGAGACAGATGTTATGAAGATTAATTGTTAAAACAACAATGGTTCTCACCTATTAAAACTTTGATCTGTGAATGATATAATGCTAGAGAAGTCATATTCATTACATCACTTAACTTTTTACAACAGATACTATTAGTAACCCCATTTCATAGATTAGATGCCTCAAAATAGAGCTACAAAGTAGATGTTAGTAATCTAATTCTGCATCTCTGGAAAACCAGAGTCCAGAATTGGGTACGACTGCACCATTCATCATAGCAACGCCAAGACCCCAGAGCAGGTCTTGGTGACTCCAAATTCGAAACTCCTCTCAAAGTGTTGCCACGGAAGCACAGGACAGGTTCCCATTCCGTTCTGATCAGAACAAAATTGGTTTCTGATAAGATCACGGACACAGGGACAAACGTTCAGGGGGTGACCTACGGAGAGATGAGCTTGACCCTGATGAAGGACCACACCCTCCCTCATGGTTAGATTCCTTTCTTTGGGCCGCTTGTGCCCAAGTGTCAACACTCATCACAAGGCCAAGCAAGGCATCTCTGTATGAAGGTATCTCAGCCGCTCACTATGAAGCACCATCCCTTCCTTCACCTGTAGTGAAGCTTGAATGGGGCAGCAGAAAAACATGGGGTTGTTTAGTCTTGAGAGCGTATAGAAGGAAAAGGTGCCCATTTGCTGTGTTCCCTTCCCATAGCTACTAGGTTACACACTTGTGCTTGGCCCTACAGAGTGACACTGCCATTTCCTGATTTCTTTTGGCACACTGACCATGTAACTGATTTTTCCACAGTCAAAGCCGATTAGAATGTATCCCCACTGCACCTCAAACGGAGTTTTAATTTGTGTATATATTATTAGGATGGACCTTTTCCCTGTGGATCATTCACTTTGGTAAGAGGAATGAGGCAAGACAGCTTAACATGGAACCTGCCATGCGGATTAGTAACCTGGGATAACATCTCTCCATAATGAGAAGCATTTTGAATGAGCGCTGTTAAATCTCACAGAGCAGAGTGCTCGGTGTCCCTTCTTCACTCCCTGCAGTTCTCCAGTCTCCTGCTCTTTGGGACCAAGCCATGTTTTCTTGCCTCTGAGGCACTTGTTCTTCACTGAGTATGAACAGACCCTTGGCTTGGTTCAGGTGAAGGGTGCACAGAATTTCAGACACCATGAGGGTAACAATCATGATGACAATGTGAGCTCTAGCCACTGTCATTAGCTAGAAGCTAATGTGCCAAGCATTGTGCCGAGTGTTTACAAACAGTGTCACTGAATTCTCAGGCAGCCTAGGAGGTAGGTAGAATTACCCTCATTTGCAAGACAAGAAACTTAAAGAGTTTCAATGACTTGCCCCAGGTTTCCATTCAACATGATATAGAGACTAAATTCAGATCCAAGTCAGATCCAGATTGACCCAAGTTTGTCATTAGCCACTCCACGACGTGACTTTGTGAGGAGATATGGAACTGTGGAAATGACCAAGGCCAGTCTTACCAGTATGTGGTCCTGCCTTTCTGCCCACATGTCGTTGGCAATATTTCCCTGAAAGACTTCTGAATGGAAGTGATTTTGAAAGGGCATCTCCAACACTTTGAACATATATTTGGAGGACCACATTACCTCTCCTAGCTCAGGAATCTCACTTTCAATGGATTTCCTTGTCCCTGACACATCTGCCTGTTCAGGTCCATGGTTTTATTTTCCATGTCCTCTGCTTCTGACCACCAACCTCTCTATTTAAGAAAATCTTCCAATCCCCCAAGGCCTAATTCAAATGCTGTCTCTTCTGTGAGGGCTCCCACCATGACTGCCAGCCAGAAGTAACCTTTGCTCTGGGCCCTTACCACCATTTCCCACCTATCCTGCAAGTGCTGTCCTGATGGTGTTTCTGTCTGTGCTTCCTCCTTTGCTGGTCTCCCTGCCAGACTTAGTAATCCGTGGAGCAGATCTGTAGGGAGACAGAGTAAGGCCCCCAGCTCTGGCCCTTACCAGCAGCACCTCAGCAAGTCAGTCATTTAACCACTCTGATCCTCAGTTTTTTTGTCTTTGTAAAAAAAAAAAAAAATCTTCCAGGTTCTTCTACAGATTAAATTTAAAGAGGATTCTTTATATATTATAAAGTATATTGAAAATATAAATCATTATTATTCCATTGCTTAACAGTTAATGAATGAAAAAACACAAGCATGTTAATTTAATAAGGCTGTGTTTCAAACACAGACTGATGCAAAAAAATTATACATCAACTGTCAAAACAGTCTCAGACCTACACAATTAGGTGTATGCATGGCAGTGTTTAATAAGCCTTATTATTACACAAAAGTTAGCATGCAAGTTGGAAGAGAAGAGTTTCTGGTTTTCAGGGAAAGAAAAATGTTACTTATCCTTATGCCTAAATTTTCATTTAGCTCTTCTATCCTCCTACTCTATCTCTACTCAAATACCCTTTCTGATGCACAGCTGGGTGGAATCGCATGGGTGCTCACAAACCCATAGACCCAGACACACAAGGAGCCAGAGGAACAGGTCCTGCAGAATTCTATAGACATCCTGAGTAGTAAAATTGGGGACAATGGGATAAAATGGAGCCTACAGCACAATTAATGATGATGGCATTTTTTTTCCTTCTCCATTGGAGCCTGAACAAAATCTAACTCTGGGCTCAAGGGCGTGATAAATCTAGCTGTGTCCCACACACCAGCATAAAGGGCTTTCTCCAAAGTGCAATGTGATTCCTGTGACAATCTCCAAATGCTGAATGGAACCTGGAGAACAGTATAACCAGGTTCCACAGGTTCTGGTGCTCCATAAGCGGGGGGGGGGGGGGGTCTGAAGTCTCCCAGCATCACCCAAGTCTCCTGAACCACTCTGGGCGCAAACCACAGCCCCATTCAGTCAATGCACTGTGCCTGGCACAGAGTGCGTAGACCTTAATTTGTTTTCCATTAATAAAATAAGTCTGTTTTCTCTTTATCCAGGAGCTCTGCTGTTCAGCTGTTCAGAGGGGGTGAACCAGCCCAGGGCCTTCTGCTCCCCGGCACTGGCGAGCACAGAGCTCTGAGCGCAGAGCAGAGACACCAGGGTGAATGCTGGTGGAGCTCGAACTGGAGATGTGGCTTTGGATTAATGACTGCCCTTTCTTGGGCTTCAGTTTCTCATCTATTAAAATGGAAATAAGCCCAATGCTTAGCAAATGGGTGGAACCTGACAAATACTTATTGGATAATATTATTGAGAAGATTAAATGAGGAAATGTACGCAACACGCAGAACAGGGCCTGCCTGCGTGTGGAAAGTTCTCACTTCCTATGAGCTGCCATCTCTGAGCGGGAGCAGAGGAAAGCCCCTGACAGGATAGCAAAGGCCACTCATTTGCTTTGTCTCAGGTATGGGGCATGGTGATACCAGAGGAAGAATCTTAGCAGTAGTATGGTCTATACAGAGTCAGAGAATCTGGGTGCTAGGTCCAGCTCCACTACCTACCAGCCATTCCAGCTGAACAAGCTGTTGAATGCCATGGGCCTTTGACTCCACCTCTGGAGATGTAATGACTGATTCTATCAGGTGCATGAACTGCCGGAAACGATCATGATCTGCACAGCTAACAGAGCGAGGGATTTATGATACCTTTGCCCAGTGCAGCCTCTCTCCTAAGGGGGAGGGCAGCCAGGCCCACCTATTCATCGGGATTTCTGCAGTTCTACATTCAGAATCCTTCTGTAAAATGGAGACTGAGCCCAGAGTGAAGGAAATGCACAAATGGACATTTTACTGTTCACTCTTCTGGCACAGATGCTCAGATTACCAATATTTCTATCTGCCATCCTCTTCCTTTGTGTAGGCTGCTCCATCTTTCAGAAAGCCATTCCTATCTTCCGTTTCAGTATCAGACTTGATTTACAAGCTCCATTCCTCATGGAAGCTTTATCTGATCTTCTTGGTTAGAATGAATGGCTCTCTCTTTCAGGATCCCCCCCTCTCCCCAAGGATAAGTTCCAAGTCCAGAACCACACGTTTATCATCTGCGTGGCATGTCCAGGAGCTCCGTACACAGCTGTCTCTCCATGAAACTCTGGGAGACTCCAAGGCAGTGATGCAGCTTATAGGGTTTTATCTGTCCTTTGCAGCCCAGGACACAATGCTGCAGACAGGCTTGGGGAGGGGGGATGCTCCCCACATTTCAAATCTGAGAGGGAGAGAGGGAGGAGCTCCCATGACTTAATCCCAGATTACCTGAAATCCCTGCATCCAGGGATGGTCCTTGGCTGCTGAACCTCAGAGGGTTTAAAATCCCTGGAGGATCCAGCTGCCAGGAGAGGTGAGAACAGCATGGATTGAACACCCACCTTGGGCCACCCACGGGCTGCAGGCTTTGCAGATGTTGTCTCACTTAAGCCTCTAAACACCACCTAGATATTAATTGACATTTTACCAACAAGGAAACCAAGACTCAGACAAATTAAAAATCTTGTCTGCACTGGGGCTGGAATGCAGGTCCATCTTGGCTTCAAGTCTGTGCTTTTGCTAGAAGATGGTACTGCTATCTTTAGAAGAGCGAAGCTGTTTTGTTAAGGTTTTGTTGTTTGACTGAGAGGAGGAAACCCTAAATGGAAGAAATCATATTGTGGTTTTTACAACTATCTCTCCTTGGGCTGCTCCATTCTCCACGTCGTCGCCCCTCCCTCGCTCCCCCAGTGAAGTGAGTTCTGCTTCCCCACCTCTGCCCCAGGCCTTGGCACTATAATTGATTGTACAGGCTCCCCCACCCCCACTCTCAATGCTAGAACAGTTATGGGGGAACCTGCCCCCACTTACTCCATGTAAGTGTAATTAAATTATGCTATTGCATAGTAATTAGAAATAAAAATAAAATAGGCAGGAACAGAGGCACATGCCTATAATCCCAGCTATTTGGGAGGCTGAGGAAGGAGGATCACAAATTTGAGACCAGCCTAGGTAACAGAGCAAGACTCTATCTCAAAATAAAGCCTAAAAAGGGGTGAGGATGATCGAATGTGCTAGTAAACTTGGGGTCAGTCTTTCTTGAGAACATTTCCGAACCCAGGAGCTGCTTGACCTCAAATTCAATGTGTACTGTTTGCAAAAGGGTAGGAGAGGACCGATGGCATTTGCTGGTGGCTCTTACTAGTAAGGATTGCGCTAGTCCCCACGACAGCCTGTTATCTATAAGCACAGGCCAGAAAACTGAGGCTCAGTGCGAGCAGGGCTCTAGCTTAGAGCTCAACAGCAATCAACAGATGGGGCACGAGCCGGCCTGTGCTCCAGGCAGGCTGCACTTCAGTAGTCTTTGGTGATTGCTTTTCTGGTTGCCCCTTCCATTGCTTACACTCAGGTGCTCCAGACTTTCCATCTTCCACGCAAGGACTTGGAGCCTCTGCTCTTCTCCTTCCTTCCCCTTTCTCCCTGCTTTGCTGGATCTGTTAATTCTGGTCCCAACATCTTCCCCGCCTTTCTTTCATTCAACAAACTTGTTCTGAACATATCAACATGCCCTAGGCTCAAGAAGCTGAGGCTGTGATACAGCATGACAGCTGTTTCTGCCTTCATGGAGCTTGCAATCTAACAGGGGTGACAGATTTTCAACAATAAATGGCACAATCATTGGGTTGTAACTGTGGGGGGCACCATGAGCGAAATAAAGGCATGGAGATGGGTTACTGGTTTAGCGTGTGGGAGTCAAAGGAGCCTCTCTGAATAAGTGACGTTTGAGTGAGGCTCTTGAAAATGACTGATTGTTCCCCAAGACTTAGGCAGCTGAGCAAGAGCATCGCAAGTTCAAGACCAGCCTGGGCAACTTAGTAAGAACTGTATCAAAGTAAAATTTAAAGAGGACTGGGGATGGAAAAATTTAAAAAGCTCAGTGGTAGAGTGCCTGCCTAGCATGTGCGAGGCCCTGGGTCCAAACCCCAGCACGGAATGGAAGAAAGCAAGAAAAAGAGGAAGAAGGGAGGTAGGGGGAAAGAAAGAGAGAAATGGGTGGGAAGGAGAACTGAACTGATGGGAAAGGGGTGTCAGAGAGCAGGTGTCTCAGAGCCACTTGTGACCACCATCTCCCACTCATTAATTCGGTCAATCCAAGATCAGACAAAGTCCCATGCTGACTGAATTGTGGGGATATTGATACCTGGTTGGGGGCTGGAATTAAGTCCTTTCCTTCTTTTTTTTTTTTCTTTTTAAGAAAGAAGGACAGTGAGAGAGAGAGAGAGAGGGGGGGGGGGAGAATCAATTTTTATTGAGTTTTTCACATGGCTTTCATTGCTCTGACACTTAGTTGTGTACTTGGTGCTGGGGTTTGAACTCGCGTATTCGCGCATGCCAGGCAAGCACCATAATGGCAGAGCCACCGCTCCAGCCCCAGTCCCATCCTTCTGAAGGAAGGACTCTGGTGTTAGCAAGAGTTTCTTTATTTACACCATGTGGCCCAGGAATCCCACTCTGGTGAACACACCCTCCCCACGATTACCAAAACACAGTCAAAGCCCAAAGTTGCTCAGGAAAGTGCTATCTGTAGTAGCGAACATCCGGGAACAGCAGGGATATGGTAAGTGTCACAGATCTTCTCAGCCTGACAGTAAGGAGGACAGTGTCAGTACTTAAAAATGCCTGTGTGGAGCAGGTGCCTGCACACAGGGCGAGGGGGCACCCAGCTATGCATTCACTCCCCCACACAGGGGCTTAGGTTGCCACTCCCGTAGGAGGTCTTGTAGGACACACAGGAAATCCTAGAACATGTCCACTGCTAGCTCTAGGATCTTGAGTTCTAAATTGTATCTTAAAGTGTTTTCGACAACACTTCAGACATTATTTTAGGCAATTCCTGATTCTGAATCCAATACTATACTTCTCAAAAACAGTGCCTGAAGCTACTGAGACAGCGAAGGAATGAGTGCTTTCCAGAAGAAGGGACTGGCCACAAAGGGCAGAAGGAACTTTCTGGAGTGATGGAAATGCTCTGTGTTTTGATTGCAGTGGTGGTCACATGGCTCTCTGTTTGTCAGAGTTCACAGAATGGCATATCTAAAATGTGTTATTTTTTACACGTACATTATATCTATATTATATACATTTGTTGAGATGTATTGAGATGTCTGGGCCTGGTTACTGAGTGACATAGAGGTGAGGGGACATGGTTGCGTAAAGTTTTGTCTTGAGTCTAGTGACCCTGGTATACAGGGAGAGTCCTGCACCATGTAGAATGAGGAATTCTGAAAAGTGGGTAGTTGACATCAACTGTCTACCCTCAGATTCCCTCTCTGTCCTTCTCTGGGCCTGGAAGGCTTACCTGCATGGCCTGGATGGGTAAGTTCCCTTGGGCTCTGGCTGGTGGTTGGGTTCCACCAATGGGAGGGGAGGAGGGGTAGAAGATAGATATCTCTGGCTCCATCACCACCATCCCTCTACTGGAGACCACAGGTCATGCAAAGTAGCCCTGGTCCTGGTAGGCACTTGCTCCCCTTGCTGGGCGTGCCTGGGGTGGTAGCAGTATCCTGGTGTCAGTAGTCAGGGTAGTGCTGCTCCTTGACACACAGCCCTCGCCTTTGTCATTAGCCTCCTTATTACATTCTTCTCACATTAAAAACAAATGAACAATCATACACAAAAATAAGCAAGCAAATCTAACAACCTCCTGCCTAGTAATTCCATTGCCAAGAAGATCATTTCGAAACTGTTCCATTGTAGGGCAGCTCTGCAAACTGGAAAATTTTCTTGCATGCTGAGCTGAAACATGTCAAATGACTCATAATATCATCCAGCCCTCATTTGTTCATTTTCATTCCTATCCTACAGATGAGGAGCCTAGAGCTTACGGAGAACGAGTCCTTGCCAGCTAGCAGAGCAGGATGAACAGATAAGACCATAGGTCTACAGAGTCTGGGATGATCCCCCACCTCTCATTACAGACATGGGCTCCCCAAGACAGCCCTCTCCATCTGGGAAGTTCTCCAGAGAGAGAAGCTTGCTCCCCCAGAGCCTGCCTTGGCCTCCCACCATATTTACCCCTCCAGCCAGGCTTTGCCCGTAAGCTCCGCAGAGTGAGTCTGACCTCTCCACCTGTGGCTCCTTTTGGGGCACTGGAAAATATTGGTCTGTCTGTTATGAAGATCACAACCTATATACACTCTTGCTATTAGCAATTCCTACAGAGCAGCGTGAAGGAATTAATCTTGGAGAAAATGTTAATATGGAATCCTGTATCTTCATCACTTTTTCTTCCTCCTGAAAGACCAAGTTCAATCATCTCCATTTCCCATTCTTTGGGCTATAAAACTGAATCTATGGCTTCTGTCCAAAGGCCTGATATAAAGTTGATGAGAAAGGAGAGAAAATGAGCCTTATTGCTCACCAATAACACCCAGGCCCAAAGTGCAATAGGCCTTTGCTTATGAAGCAAATGACTTCTGAGACCCTGACATTGCATGAGCTGAACCAGGTCAGGGAGAGGGTGTATATGTGATCGGGGTGGATTACAATCACCCTAGTTTCTATTTCTTTCTTTCTGTATTCATCTCGTACATTTCAACTGTATCCAAGCTTCAGGACAAAATAGAATTCTGCCATCATGCTTCCGCCCATACTGTCCCTGTGCCTAGTCTTGGCGGACTTAGCCATCCTGCAAGGTCTTCTATTTAACCAAGCCTTATGAAGGATGCCTATCTTGTGCTAGGCTTTGTGCAAGGGTCTGCGTGTGCGGCAGGGAGCACAATGTTAGGAGAAGGGAGCGTGAGTAACAGTACTCCGAAGGGGATGGGAAGTCTAATACCCTTCTAACCAGATTGCTGCCGTGCTGACAGCCATTCTGAACAGAGAAATGGCAGAGATCTTGGGAGACCCTGCACAATTCTCTGCAAATCACAGTTAATGCCCAAGTTTCCCAGATGGCCTCAAGAACTGGATGACCCAGGATCTACCAGATGAAGAACTGCAATAATATTCCACCAAGCAAACTCTCTAACAGCTGCTTTTTGAAGACTAGCAATTAAGCTTCGCACCAGTCTCACTTATAAACTGTTACCACTTCAAGCAAGGGTTCAGATTTTATGTATGTTTTACAATCCACAATCAGTTTCTGATAGAGCTAAAAAAGGTGACCCAATTTAAAAAAGCATTCCTCGTTGCTTCTGAGCACGTTAGAATGTTCTAGTGCAGGTACAGAGAGGCTGCTCCAGTCCGCTCTTCTCCACCCTGTCCTGGTGCAATTTCCCATAGGCAGATAACTATAGAATGAGAAGGCCCAGATAGGGTCATCTGCTGCTATCACAGCCCAGGTTGAGAAAACTGAGGTCTAGTTATAGGGAGTGGTAATGACAATCTTGCAAGGCCATCAGTAAGGGACAGCTCCTTTATCACACAGACCCTGTGCTTTTCAACCTCATGTCATTTAATCTGTACAACGGCCTTATAGAGATAGTTTGATTATTCTTCCTACTTTCAAGTCACTGCTGGAGAGTATCGGGTAGGATTTCCACCCAGTCCAAC
Source organism: Aplodontia rufa (assembly GCA_004027875.1). Classification (NCBI taxonomy): domain Eukaryota; kingdom Metazoa; phylum Chordata; class Mammalia; order Rodentia; family Aplodontiidae; genus Aplodontia; species Aplodontia rufa. Next base: position 84,123 of record PVKS010001734.1, read on the forward strand.
CAGCTCTAAGTCTTGTCTTCTCTCCCAATGAGAGCATCATGTTTTAGAGAAATTTCAGTGAGTGGCATCCCTGTCCTACAGGCTGGGCCTGGGCCTAATGATGGAAGAACCAGCATCCCAGGGGAACCTGGAGCCTTCATTTAAATGTAAAGCCACTCCTGGTTTTTATATTATTAACCAGTCCTTTTTTGGCTCCTACTCCAAAGGCCTATCTGACAAGACAGATACTTGAGAGTCCTCAAAATAGTAAGGCAAGGCTTTCCCTTGATGCTCAGTATTGGTCTTTCAGTTTCAGAACAGCTGGAGGGAGGCAACTGTCAGTGAGGCACAACCAACTTCTGTGCTAGTTAAAGAAATGGTGTGAGGTGCTTTTCAGGAGACAGTTCTTGCAGTTCCTCCCCTGGAACAGACAGACATCCCCACAGAGGGTTCTGAGAGGGCCCCTGGTTGCTTTGCCACATGCCCTTGTGACCAACGCAGTCTGGGAAGCCCCGATCCAAGTTCTTACTCAAAAGTTCCTAATGCTCTGATATGCAATACTAATATCACCACCGACAATAATAGTATCTAACTTTAATCGGGTGCTGAGTCTGTGCCAGGCAGGAATTCTATATAATTTATTCCTCAACAATCACTATTATTATCCTCATTTTACAAATGGGGAAACTAAAGTGGACAGAGGTTATACAAACTCATCTAAAATCACAGAGCCTGTAAGTAACAGAACTGAAAGTTGAAAGCAGGCTGCTAATTTCAGAACACAGGCTCTCAACCAGGATGCTGCTTTGATATCCCCTTCTGTTAAGATGGGACATCATCCCAGGCACACCCATTATAAGAAAGGGCACACACCATTACAGAAAGAGGAAACTGATATTTGGAGGAGTTAAGAAATGTGCCCAAGTTTACACAGTGGGCAAGGAATAGAGCTAGGACCTAAAGTGGTGTCTTTAGATTCTTCATCATCTGGTCAAACCTAGGACCTATTGCCCAGTATCTGAAAGCATAACTTTTTGTTGAGTCTTAGATGAATCCCAGGTATATAATTTATTGGCTGTGTGACCCTAACAAGTTCTTACCTTCTCTGAGCATTAATTTCCTCATCTAGAAAACATAGAAAAAATACTCATTCCACAGAATCAGTGTGAGGATCCAGAGGGATGATATATATCGTGGGCTTAGCCTGATGCTAGACACACAGTAAAAGTTCAAAGAACCAAATATTAGGACAGGAAAGTTATAGCATAAAGGTTAAGATTGTGAGCTCAAAATAGAAAATAAATTTTAAAAGCACCCATCCAAGATCCAGAGCATCTGGATTTGGTAAGTCATATTCTTAACATTTACCAAGTGATAGTGGGTAAGTTACTTTAGCTCATTGTGTCCCAGGGTCCTCATCTTTAAATTATGAGTTAGAAGATTTCAAAGAAACAATAAGAACATGCTGTTCTTCATAGAACGAAAGGGGCAGGTGACCAGCACACAAAGTCAGCCACTCCTAAGAATGGTAACCAGGGACCAAGGTTATTCTTACTACTCTACAACACACACTCCCCCCACCAAATGTTTTAAAAACAACCATATTCTATAAAATAAAGCATTATTACGATGGCAATACAAGTTTTACACTTTGACCTAAAACTTGCCTTCTCCTCTTATTACTACTCTCCTGTCACGTTCTGCAAAGAGATTTCTTCAGAAAAGGAAGAATGTGGGCACTCGAATGCAGACCAACAAGGGCCGAACCCTGGAATAGGGAGGAGTAGCAAATGCAAGACGGAAACTCATCCACAAAGGCTGCCTCTCTGAACGAGAGGAACAGTGTCATTTAGAGACGAAAATGCAGAGTTTCTGTCTGAAGCGATCTCACAGCCGCCACAGGGTCCACCCCCAGGTTCCCACCCCAGGCCAGGGCAATGAAGGAACTTAGGCTGGGGAGGGAGGAGATGGCAAGGTCCACTCCCTGCCGCCTCTGTGGGTGTGAGTGCTGACTCTGATTTCCGTTCTCCCATGAAAATACCAGTAAATATGTGTGCAATTGAAAGGTCACTGGCTGCTCATTTGTCAAGAAAATTTCCAACAAAGAAACTGAACGTCAAATGGATCTGTCAGGATCACCACCCAGATATGACAGCCCTGGGCAGATACCAGCAAAAGAAAAAATTTCTTTTGGGCTGTTTTTTGCCTCCTCCCTCTGCTGAGGAGGTGATGCAATTCTTATCTGGAACTTGATAGGATGTAGAAAATAATTACAAATGAAAAGGTTATTCATAATTTTTAAATGAGTTAATTAGTAAACCCAGTCAGATTCACTCATTACAGTAATTAATAATTGATTATACTTGAAATTAAACACAATTTTTCATCAAAAATCTAATTAAATATCTGTGCTTTTGCCTGTTGATTAGATCAGTTGGTCTGCTGGAAAAGTCTTTGTTAAGGATATTTGTGCTTGGCTGAGACAATTAATTTGATTTTTAATAATTGATAGTTCCTTACAAGTTAGTCATCACAGCCTATAATTATAGCCATGCAGCAAGACATGTTCCTGGCTCCTTGGCCCAGCAGCTGGAGGGGACCAGGCACGCAGGCTGCTGCCACCCCTGCCCTTGGAAGAAGGGTGGTTGGCCCTGCACCTTCGATGCATCCCACTGACGGGCTTCTTCCAGCTCTCATGCTGCCTCCTGCCCTCTTGGTCATGCCTGTTTTCCAGATGAGATCAGAATTCAGGCAGAGTAGTGGGGTGCCTGGGACAAGCAGCCGCCCTGTGGCAGAGCTGGGAATGGAATCCAGGGCCGTTACGCACTGGGGCCAGGCGCCTCCCCAACTCCTCACTGTGTCTTCAGTTAGCAAAGGCTTGCCTCTTTGATTTGATCTCGGGTACGAACACTAGAGTACTCTCTTAAGGTTTCTATATAGATAGAACTTTATCAGAAAGATATATTTATTCTTGGCAAGGATACATTGTCAATGAACTGAGCGCCCCTAACTTAGGGATCAAATTAAGTGACTTTAGATGTACCCCTCTCCTCTCCACACCTACATTGTCACTGTCCTTGCTGAAGCCATTGGCTGTTTCTGAATAGTTTATTGCAATGCTTTCCTAACAGCTGTGCCTTCTATTCCTTTCCTTCCTCTACCCTTGTCTTTGTAAAATAAAAACCTGCCTATGTCCTAGTGCTGCTTTTGACCCTTCAATGACTCCCCAACTGCTCGTTCAACAAGGTGCTCAGCTTGACTCCAAAGTGATCTTCATAAATCTGACAAAACGCTTGTGCCTTTGTTCTAAGGTGCACCCCGATCCCAAAATGCTCCAAGAAAACCTTTTGCTTGCAGCATCATCCTCTTTCAAGTCTTTGCAAGCTCCCTTGCTTTGAAGTACCCTCCTGCTTCTGCAAACTTCCATGTTAAGATTTTGCATGTATGTCACCTTCCCCAAGATACCTTCCCCTGTCCTCCTGGGTGGGGAAGGGTGCTCCCACAGCCTCTGAGCTGCTGTGTACATTACTCACTTTTGGTTTACCTGCCAACTTGACTGTCTCCTCTTTTAAGCTATGGAACATATCTTTAACCCCAGAACTTAGTATAGAGCCCAGCCCAAATCAGGTACTCTGTATGGCTTGCTGAATGAAAATTGTTAAAGACTCAAAGACTGTCAACGGTGGAAAGAAAATTAATGGTCACTTAGCAAAAACTCTCAGTCAATGCCTGAATCCTATTCTTGTTAAGAGGTCATTGAGCTAATCTGTATCCTTCCTATGACAGAGAACTCACTACTTCCCGTAAGTAGCAGCTGAAGATTCACCATGTATTCTTATTAAACAGAAAAAGAACCCTATGGGATGGAGAATAGGAGCTTTCTTACTGATAAAGATTTACTCTTCCTCCCTAAACTAGGCTACTGTTATGGTTTAGATATGAGCTCTCCCCACAAAGCTTCTGTTAATGCAGGAATACGCAGAGGTGAAATGATTGGACCGTGAGAGCTGTAACCAAATCAGTACATCCTAGCTTGAATGGACTGAGCGGCAACAGTAGGCAGGCAGGGCATGGTTGGAGAGGTGGGTCACTGGAGGAGTGACCTGGAGGGGCTCATCTGCCCTGTGACCCCTTCCCCATGCCCATGCCCCCTCTGCTTCACGGCTGCCATGTGGGGAGCAGTTTCCCTTTACTGTGCCCTTCCCTGTGATGATCTGCCTCACCTTGGGCCCCAAACAGTGAAGCTGGCTGTCTATGGATTGAGGAAAAACAAATTTCTCTTCCTCTAAATTGTTCTTGTCAGGGATTTGGGTCACAGTGATGCAAAAGCTGACTAAAACAGCTATTTGGTATAAATCTCAGGGCTTCAAGGGAAAACAGTTGATGTCTAAATGCAGCAAACTACTTGACCCTAGAACAGTGACAGTGCCTGTCCAACAGCCTACTCATTTAGGAAAAACAACAATGTCAGGCAAAAGCAAGGGCTGTGTTGGGGGTTGGTGGGGACACCATGCTGATAGTCGGGTGATGCTTCATGAATTCCACAATCCTTACCTGTACCCCAGTCTATACCAAGGATGTACCATTCACAGAGCCCAGCTGGGCCCTGACCTCTCCCAGCTTGGCTGTTCTTTTTATATAATGATCCATTGCAGGGATGGCAAATACTTGGTAGTTATCTATATTCTCTACTCCTGTGACCATGACAGATGTCACTAATCAATCACAGAGACTCTGAGTCTGAATATAACTTCAGGATCCTTCTCAACACAATTTTCTAAGTAGTACCAACTAATCAGTTAGATAGAAAAAGAGATGAAACATATATACCATCCTGCCTGCATTTCTCTGAGCCTATATTCATAAGGGAAAAAGAGACATAATGTATCAGATGAGGCTTATTATAGCTTGAGACATATGAAGATTTCCCTGTTAACAGGTTTGTCACATTCCTCATTACTAGTTTTCATGAAATTCAAAAATCTTGAGGGGGAAGTGACCTTAGAGCTTACATCACCACCTAAACCCTATCCATGTTCAAGCCATTTCTCCATTTCCTGTACAGGTGGAGGCCCAGGCCCTATCAATCATTTCCAGAGCCAGCGCTGCTTTTGCTCACCATGACTTGGCTTGTTACCAGGTTCTTTTCCACAGGGGGTGGCACTCTGTCTTCTTTGGCCTGTACCAGTTAGTTCTATTTCTATTTACTTGCTTATGCTGAAAAAAAGTCCCATTTGCCTATTGAATCATCTCTGAATTCCTTAGCCTGGGTTCAAGGCCTTCTCAGGCTGGCCTGACCTACCTTAAGTCAGAATTATAAAACCTGAAGGCTGGAAAGGACAAGGAAGGTTAAGCCCAGCTCCCTTCAGATGCCTTTTCTAAAAGGCAGGTTTACAGAGACGGCAGAATCTATGCAGTGCCCACAGAGCTCTTCAGATTAACCTCTTCCTGGGAGAAGACCAAAGAGAGGGGTCAGAAGTAGGCAGCCGGACTATGATGGAAATACATCAAAAGAACATGGAGTGAGAGCTGCATATTGGAGCAAGGTCAAGGGCAGTGGTTCACGAGGAGTTTCTTATATCATGTCTGTGCCCTGGGATTAGGTAAGAAGCACAGAAGCGGTATGGCTCCTTCAGCGGGCTCACCCGTACTCACTGCTCCTCATTTGGGATTTCCCTGGCTCCTGACCCTGGTTCAACTCTGGTCTTGGCTCCTATGATGCGCTCAAGCCGTTGTGCCAGACCCTTCTCAGCTGACACACTTTCCTGGCAGTTTCCCTTCAACACAGGGGCACTCTGCCTCTTTGCTCCTCACGGCAGCCACATGCTGCCAGGGAGAGGCCTGCCCACTCTCAGCCTCTCCACTTGCATCTATTTTGTTGTGACTTCAGTCTATGATTCTCCTGCCACTGACCACCACCTCAGAGACTGGTCTTCCTGTGTGTTTCTGACTCTGTGCTGGGAACCTGGCACACAGGGACAGGTGCTCAGCTTTCTTCCTAGTCTAAGTGCAGAGAGGAGGAGAGGAGGGTCCTGAGGGCTGACCCTGATGGTTCGGGGTATAGGCTGTCCAGCACCCCAGAGCTGTCCACCCTGTGTGCTGTGAAGCTGTGCTGCTGAGGAGCCTTCTGTGCCTTGGTTGCTGCCCTCTGGGCCAAAGAGGAGCCATGGGAGTTGGGGTGAGGATGCACTTACCCACAAAATATGCCAGCAGGATGACCAGCGTGGCCGAGATGACGATGGCACTCAGGGCTGCGCACTTCCAGTTGCAGTACTTGGAGGGCTTCTTGAGGTTGAAGGTCGGCCGGGCGAAGGTGCTGCGGGGCAGAGGCCGGGGTGGGGGTGAATACACGGTGCTGGACGTCAGCGGGTACCCTGGGGATGTGGTGCAGAAGAGCGGTGAGGTGCCTCCAGGCTTGAAGAGAAAGTGCCTGTGGATGGAGAGAGGCCAGAGGGCATCAGCGTCTGCCAGCTGACCAGGAGCCTGGCTCAACCTGCAGAACAGAGGCTGCAGGAGAAGCATGCAGAGGGCCTGGAGAAAGAGAGTCACCACAGAGAAGATGGCAGGGACAGGAAGAGGAGAGTCACAGACTAGATCACAGAACGGGACATGGAAACACGTTTCCAGGGAACATGAATGGGACAGCCCTACCCATGGCAAACCCACCCAAGCCAGGGCAGAAGGTGTTACCCACTTAACCCAGGCTGGCCTGGACGTCCTTTTCCTGGGACCAGATGGGGCTTGGAGGCTACATCTTGGGGAAGAAACTACCTGTTCTTTGAAATTATTAAAATAACTTAGAGGTGTCAAAATTCCTGTATGTTCCTAGGAGACAACTGGAAACTAAATTTTTTTCTTCTTCCTTCAATACCTGCATTACCAGTGTACCATGGTTAAGGACTAGAATAGGGATTTAGTTGGGGTGGAAGCCAAAAAAACCACACTAAATTCTGCCTGTGGCCACGAGTCTGCAGAGGTTGTTAAAAATGCCTTCAGAGCAGTCTGCTTGGAAGGCAGGCAGCTGTCCCTGAGCCCCAGGTGAAAGCCTGGTGGGAAGACAGGTGGCGCCTGCATCCTATAGCCTCACTGCAGTCTTGAGGGCAGCAGGGCATGGTCCAAGCACATGGTTGAGGCCAATCTAGGTGTAAGGAGATCTTCCGCAGCATGGCTTTAACCACGGCCATGGGAGGGCTTGCACACAGCCTGAGAGATGGGGTGTGTTAGTTGCACTGCATACCCTAGTCCTAGTGTAAACCCACCCCATTGGGGTACCTGATGCCTCAGGCCACAAAATATACACTTAGAGCCAAAATACATATGATACATGGCCTGTGCTGCATAAAAATTACTACATGAGATGGTTTTCAGAATGGCAGAGGCAGCCAATGAGATGCTGAGAGCGGCATATTAACAAGGCTGCTGTTAATATGCTGGGGGACAGGGTACTCCAAGGACAAATTGCTGCAAGTTGAACATGGACTTGGGGTTGGACATGCAACATGGCATCACTTCCCCCAGGAGATCCCAGGGAAAGGTCTCAGGGTAAGCATGCAAGTGCAGGAGCCATAGAGAGAGCACACAGAGAGGAGGAGCATGGGGATGTCACCTACCCGTCACTGTAAGCCCCATCATGGCGGGAGGCGCTGAGAATGTCCATCTCAATGAGGTTGTCCTGCAATGTCCCTAGGAATGGCTGCTTGCCTAGGTTTCTACGCACACATGGAGACATGAATGAAGCAATGAGTCATGCATCGATGAAGGGGGATAGTAGAGAAACACACAAAGTGACTGTTTGGTGCAGCTGTGTGTGAGACCAGCAGGACACAGTTTCCAGGCGATGGGTCAGTGTGCAAGCCACATGTGCAAAGGGTCTGCCTGGCACACAGCATCCGGAGGGTGCATTCTCCATACAAACCCGAATGTCTGGCAGCTGTGTGCATGGAATCACAGCTCTCCCTGGAGAGGAAACGAGCCCCGCACTGAACTAGGCATGTTACATCCATTCGCTCAAATCTTCAGAATAGGCCATGTGAGGAGGCAGGGTTACCCCGCTCTGCACATGAGGAACTGGGAGGGGAGTGGCAACGGGACTGCCCTTGGCCACAGCGAGCGAGGCTGGAAGCAGGAATGCGAGCTCAGGTTCTTCTGGATCCACCCCTGGGATTTCTCCTCTACGCAATGGCCCTTATCTGCTTTAACAAGAGGTACTCATTTGGCTTGTCTAAAGAAACAAGAAAGCCGAGCGGTTTTGCCCATCATCTCAAAAGCAATGGTTCTCAAACTAGAGTGAGCAGCAGAATGGTGTGGAGAGCAGGGCACTGCCCGTCCTCAGAGGTTCAGAGTCAGGGCGGGGCCTGAGGGTCTCCTTCTCTCCGGTCCCCAGGGGGACGCTGACCGTGGTGAAGCCTCGCTGTCCTTTAGCTATCTGGGGTCCTGGGTGATGGCTGGCTGGCAAGGGTGGCTCTCCACTGAGGATACAGCATTTTGTGACTCTGCCTATCTCTAACCCAGAATAAAGATGGCCACAGGGCTCATTTTGGTCCCAACCAGGCCTGCTACATGGCATCAGTCACACTCAGGTGCTCTGGTTTTTGGCTTCTGCTGTTTTCAGGACAGTGGCCACCTCACTAGAAGACCCAGCAGTGAATCACTTCTACAAGTCAGGGGTGCCTCCACCTGCTGCACCCAGGGAAGAACTGGCTACAGAAAGTCAACTGCTGGCCCAGCCCTGCCGGGGACCTTCCTCCTCTCTCTGCTGGGCTTTCACAACAGCATACTCAGATCCAAGTATTATTATGCTGCTTTCTTCTTTTCAGGGCTGAGGACCGAACTCGGGGCCTTGCGCATGCTAGGCAAGTGCTCTGCCACTGAGCTAGATCCCCAACCCCTTATGCTGCTTTCTTGCTGTGTGAAACCTTAACCTCTCTTAATCTTCTTTCCTTCTTGTTAAAGGGGGATTATAAAGCTAAGCTCACCAGGTTTGCTATGAGAGTCAACTGGGATAATGTTGGATGAAGTTTTTAGGGTTACACAAATATTATAGAAGTAGTAATACTAAATACGATAGCTGCTATATACCCTATATCTACCATGTATTATTCATTGTTCTAGGAACCCTGCCACTGTCTAATTTAAATCCTGTTTCTCACAACAACCCTGTAAGGTCAGCACTACTGCCTCTGTGTTGTAGGCTGGAAGAGCCAGGCTCAGAGAAGCTGCTTTTCTAAGGTTGTACTCAGTAAACCAGCACTGGGTTCGGTGTCTGTTTGAGCGCAGAGCTTAGGCCCTCTTTGCTTCATCACCCTGCCTCAGTCTGCCCAATCTGTGCCTGCTGCCCACTGCCCGGCCTCAAAACCAAAATGAGGGGCTGCAGCAGTGGCTCAGTGGTTGGAACACCTGCTTGGAATGCAAGAAGACCCAGATTCAAATCCCAGCACCACGTACGCAACTGTCAGAGAAACAAAGGCCAGGTGAAAAAAACAAATAAAATTGATTCTCTGTCACTTCTCTTAAAAAAAAAAAAAAAGACTGAACTAAGAGGTCTCTAAATACCATCTCAAAGCTCCATTTCATTACAATTTCTGGGGACAGCAAGAGCATAGGTGGCACTATTTGGCAGCTGGTGACCTCTTCAGGTGGGTCATGAAACATGGCAGTCTGTCTGGTGGGGTTCAGGGCCCCTGAGGCCCCCCACAGTGCCTGTGAGGAGCTCCAGGGGAGTGGGGTCCCTCAGAGTGGCTTCATCTCTACTTAGGTGGGCAATCCTGCTGTTGAGAGGCCCGGGGCCCCGTGGGAGGCATGCAGGCTCAGGGCCAGAAAGGTGCGGGTTCAGGCCCCAGGTCCATCCTTCACCTGCCCTCAGCAGGTCAGTCAATTGCCCTAAGCATCCATGAAAGGAGATAACTGCTCACGTTATGGAACCTAAAGTAATTTGGATCATATCACCTCTCTGTCCTCAGCCCTCTCTACTCCTTTCCAGGGCCCAAAAGATTTTTGTGAGATCTTGTTCCCTACCACTTTTCAAACCTCATTTTCCATACTACAGATACACTGCTCTCTTGCTCTTCTCAAACAAGCTAAGCCTTTAAGTTTATCTGCCAGAATCATCTTTCTGCAACTACCTCCGTGGGTCACGTCCTCCCTTCTCACCCCGACTAGAGCAGTTCTGACTCCATTTCCAACAACTCCTGGCGCTTGCATGGCCTTGTTCTCTCTCCTTTCCGCTCCCCCTCCCTGCCACACACACACACACTCACAGTTAAGGCCTGTGAATAATAAAGCAGCGCAGGGGGCAGGGAGTGAGATGGGGAAGTCATAAACATATGTATGTTTATCTGCTTATTGTGTTCATTTCTAATGCGATTCAATTTCCATGAGGCAGGAGTCTTATCTGTCTTGTTCCCCATGTGCTCAGAGTCTAGAGGAATACCTGGCAGTAGGGACTAAATAAATCTGTGCCGGGTGTTGCTGAATTCAGGGTACATGGACCATGTGCTTAATTGAAGGTAGCAGCAGGTGGCGTTTATTTTTATTTCCTCCATTCCCTGTATTTCCAGAGGGAGATTCGGTCTCTCTCCAGCCCATACAGCTCAGCAGGAGCAGCCCCACCCTCTCTGCCCAGCGGGCCCAAGGAGGAGTTCTGGTGCCTCCTGAGACTAAGGCTGGCAGCACACACCATTTCTGGAACACCTGCAGTTTGACTCACATCACCAGGTGACACCGCTCTGAGTTAGGTCTATGTCCCCAAAACACCAGCCAATAAATATGTATGCAGAGGTAAACACAACAAACAAACAAAAAAACAAAACGATAAAGGTCATAATGTTAAAAATAGTGATTTTCAAGTAACTGGAGCATGTGATTTTTAATTTTATTATTTAGAAACTGTTATTTCTAAAAAGGTAGTAAGTTGGTAATGTTGGACTTGTAAAAGTCCAGATCTGTTAGGATAAAGGACGACACAGAACGAAGGATTTCAAGGCACCAGATCTCCGGAAGGAGCTTTCACAAACATACTAGCGTGGATAGCAATCATTTAAATTCCTCAGGAATCTGGGGGAATGTGAGTACTTACTGAAACGGATGGATATTCAGAATTGCATGACTACCTTGAAATAGTCTTTTTCTGTACTTGTAAAACTTAGTTCTGGGCCTTATTATTTGCTCTCATTTGACTGATGAGGAAGCTGAGGCCCAGAGACTCATGTGTCTTGCTCCCAAAACCACAGTAAAACAGCACCAAAGCTGAAAAGAAACCCCAGTGCTTTGACTGCCAGTGTCTTTGCTCCCTAAGTTACCTGACCATCCACCCTGCCCCTGCAATACTCTGTGTGCCCCGTTCTAAGAAACACTGGCTATAAGGATTTCTCCTTGGGAGGCTAAGCTGCTGAGCCCTCCTTAGCTCACAGTCCTGCATGGTCTCCTGCTCACCACTTCTAGGGGTTCAGATATGGACTCTTAATTCATTTATTTGACCCTCACCTTGATGGGGGTATTATTTCATTTGGCAGATATGGAAACTGAGGCTCAGACAGATTAAGTGACTGCCTAGGGTCATATGGCAAGGAAAGGCTGGAATGGGGCTCAAACCAAATCTCTGACCTACAGCGCCAGCTGCCCTTTAGGAAAGAGGTCACTAGCTCTCGCAGACAGGTGCTGTGCTGTTCTTGGATGGAGCTCCTCTCAGAGTGGGGAGGGGACTGCGTTCACTTTATGCCTGGACTAGTCTACAAACTGCCGGAAGTAGGAGCGTCCAGGGCTGTCTGTGACCTGGGCAGACTGAGCTCACCTTGCAAGGACAGAAATGGCTTTTGGAAAGAAGTGGCCAGGAACTGCAGAGGCAGCCATCCCTCTGGACTGCTCTGTTCAACAGCCCATCTCTTCACAATGAGCCTCTGGTCCTGGACCGTGTTCCTGCCCACAAGACCCTGGGACAGCCAACACTGCATCTGAATCTCACAGTCACCCAGTGGGGCAGGACAGGCAGAATTCAAACCTTTCATTCTGAAACAGAGACTGCAAGTTGTATGGATAAGACCACAGTTATGGAGCTGGCATTTGAACAAGGAAAGAAATAAACAAAAAATGAACTAGGTCTTCCAGAATGTTTTGATCCTTCCAAAAGCCCATCCCATAATGCCACAGTTGGACTTAAAAGATGTTGATGGCTATTCACCCCACTTCTACCATATCTGCCCCCATGTCCACAGGGAAAAGTGCAACCTCCTTTCATGTGACTCAGACCCTCCACTGCTCATTCCTTTTCTGCCATCCTCATGAGACCACCTGAGCTCCCAATTCACCCTACCACCTCTCCAAAAAGCTACGCTCTCTCCTAGCTCTGGGCTTTCCCCCCAATTCCTCAACTCAGAATTCCTTTCTCCCCTGCAAACTCCTACCTATGGATGTTTTAGAAGCTCCTTTTAACAATCAGGAAGTCGGTATTGGATAGTGGTTAGACAACAGAGCTCTGAGCCACCCAGCTGGGGTACCCTGGCCCTACTTGCTGGCTGTGGGACCATAGGCAAGTTACTTAATTATCTATCATTGAGATTCTTCAACTCTAAAATAAGGATGTAATAAGACTACCTACCTGTGTGCATGAAGTGGGGCTGGAGTGGTGGCTCTGTGGTTGGAGCACTTGCCTGGCATGTGTGAGGACTCAGGTTTAAGCCCCAGCACCACACAAACAACTAAGTGTTAGAGAAATGGCCAGAGGAAAAACCAAAGTTGATTCTCTTTTCCTGCAAAATGCACAAAGGGTTGCTCATTGGGTCAGCTCTTGGCCAGCATCTGGAAACTGAGGTTTCAGGGGCATTGCTCTGCACTGATAGGAGTGGCTGGCTCACTCCACCTAAACTATCTGTGAAAATAGCATAGTTTATGCTGAACACCTGCCTTCCTCTGGGAGTCTGGAATTTGCCAGGCAGAAGGTGTCCACGTGAGCAGCCCCTGATAAAATCCCTGGGCACTGAGGATGTAATGAGCTCTGCTGATTGACAGCATTTCGTGTGTTGCTACAACCTGTTACTGGGGGAGTTGAGTGTGTCAATCCTATACCGAGTGAGGACTCTGGAACCTTGTGTCTGGTTTGAAGTCTCCGGACTTCACCCCATGCTCTGCTCCTTTGCTGATGTTGCTTTGTATCCTTTCACTATACTAAACTGGACCCATGAGTATGACTTACACATGGACTCCCAGAAGTCCTGCTAGCAAATCACCAAAGCTGCAGGTGATCTTGGGGGCCCCCAACAGACATCTTATGGGTGACTTGTGAGGATTAAAGGGTGATATGTGTGAAGTATGTAGAACAGCACCTGGCTGCTCTCAATAGGATTCTATGAGGGTCTGTTGATTGCTACTCGATGCTCCAAAGCCAGGGGACCACACCTACCCTTCTGCTGAGAGTGTGCATTCTGTCAGAACACTATCTGGGGTGTGTCTTAGTGTCAGGGTCTACCTCCCTCACTGCACCGCTAGCTTCCAATGGCAGTGCTCTGTGTCTTATGCATATTTGTGACTGAGTGCCAGGGAAAGCTGTCCAGTCTAACTCTGCAATGCTCATGGGCTGCACTGGCCCAACAAAAGGCACCAAGTGGTGGCCTGTCCTAGAGACCATCAGGTAGCTCCCATTACTGAGGGTGGGTAGACTCTTCCCCGAATTCAGTGTGATCACAAAATGGGCCCCAGTCTCCCAAACCAGGCCTGAGACCAGCTGAGCTTGAGCAGAGGTCTGGCCGCCTTCTGCTCGGACTTTCCCTTCATCTGACAGAAGCCTGATGGGTTATTAATCAGACAGTCCCTGTGAAATCAATTAAGCATCTGATGCTGCAGAGTGCAAAAGAAGTGGATCAGGGTTTGGGGGACCCAGAAGAATGAATCACAGCTGCATCTGGGGGGCTTAAAGCAGCATCCTACTCCAGCTCTAGGAAGCATGCAGAGCCCATGCTCCTCCCTGGGGGACACAGTCAGCTGGGGGATCGCCTGAGGTGCAGCAGGTGCAGAGATGGAGCAGGTCTACCAAAGCCCTCTCTTCTCATCCTTCTGCTCGCCTTTATTTTTCTGCCAACAAGTGTAAACCCTGCTGGTCATTCTACCAGCTGTTATGGTATTTGCCTAGCTATTTACTTTAGACTCTCAACATGGATTCAGCTTGACAATTAGAGAAGGGTCTGTGACTATTTCTCTGGCACCAGGAGGCCCTCCTTCTGGTGGCACTTGGCAAAAGCTATTAAGGACAACTATCTCCAATAGGACCGGCTTCTAGTCCTCTGCTTGGTGCCTCTCTTAGGCCCTCTGCTCCTCCCTCTTCCACCTGGAGACTCCTGCTTATTCTTCAAATCAATCACATAGCCCCAGTGTCACTGGGAAGCTGGTACTTCCCTCACTCAAGCCTCAGTTACGAGTACTTATTCATCCATTTGTTCCATCGCTCATTCATTTCACCTGTGTGTTAATATTCATCAAACACCTACCCTGTTATGGCAAGCACCGAGTCCTATGCTGGGGACCCCAAAGCAATTAAAACACAGCACATCTGCTTACCTCTATCATAGCACTTATCCTACTACAAGAGTCTGTACTCTTAAAAGACTTACCTGTTAGGCACATAGTAGGCATTTGGTGAGTACAATATTTTCTGACATTATCTTAATGTAATTGCTACAACAGCTTTACAAAGGATGTGGTGGATTAAAGATCACTGCAAATTCTTTAACACATTTCCCACTGAGAAGTGAGGTCTGTTTCCATTCCCCTGGAAGCTGATTGGTCCATGACTGCTTTGACCAAGAAAACATGGCAGAAGCGATGCTACGACAGTTCTAGGCCAGGCCTCTAGGAGGATCAATGGTTTTTGTCCTGTTGCTTGAAACCTTGAGCCACAAAGAGTGAAGTACAACTGTCCTGCTTAGGAGGAAAGGCCCTGAGACTACTTACAGGAGAGGTGTCCTGATGAGCCCAGCTTTCTGCCTGCAGCAGGTGTCAGGCATGTGAGTGAAACCCAGGCAGCTACCAACTGACCCTGCAGCACCAGATGAAGCAGAAGAGCCAGCAGGGCCCTTCCTGAACTCTCCACTCACCCAGTGAAGTATCATCAGCTGGAAGTTTCTTTCCTAAGCCATTAAGTTCTGGAATTGTTTGTTACCCGGTAACAGGAAGTTACTATTATTTTCTCCATTTCAGAGGGTAAGAAGTTTAAAGTTTAGGTGTCCAGCTTGTGCCCATGAGGGTGGGAATCTGAGCACAGGGCATGTCTGACCCTAAAGCCTGTGCCATGAACCACCTGCCATGGTAAATAGGCTGTCACTTATGTCCTCAAAACACCAGGCCGTACTTCCTTCTGCAGAGTAGACAAGGGGTAGGACCTCCAGCAAACAGGGACTCAATGAATAGCTTTGAACGATATTTTTCTTCACAGGTTGACTTGGGAGGCAGAGATAGGTGGAAAGAAGGGAAATAGTTTTTTTTGTAGTATGACTCCTACATGCCAGGCTCTGTGGTGTGTGCCTTTTTTTTTTTTTAAGAGAGAGGGACAGGGAGAGAGAGAGAGAATCAGCTCTATTTAGTTTTTCATGTGACTTTTGTTGCTCGGATACTCTATTGTGTACCTGGTGCTGGGGTTCGAACCTGCATCCTTGTACACACCAGGCAAACACCACACCAGCCCCTGGTGTGTGCTGCTTATATGATATCTTGTTTGCTTCCTCCCAACCACTTTGAGAGGCATGGTTTCTTATCCCAATTTGCAGATGGGAGAATCAAGGTTCAGAGATGTTAAGGAATTTGCCAAGCTATTGATCATCACTAAAGCCAAGGTAAGAATGAAGTTCCATCTGACTTTAAAGTGCATAGTCTCTCCAACTAGCCAAGCTGGTCAGCTTCTGATTGCACCTGCAGACTTGACACTAATCCCTCTTGAAGTCTACCTTGCTAGTTTAGTGCCATCCACCAATTAAGGTGAGTCCATATTAAGATCCCAGGATTCTGATGGTGTTACCCACCATATTAGATATGCCTCTCAGTTTCAATCCATCCTTAGATGCACAGAACTCTGGAGTCACAGAAGGAGACTTGCTTAAACATTTCATCTAGAGCATCAAGAATAAGTAGTGCTTGGCTAGACCAAAAAGTGAGGAAGATGGTGACTCTGGCAGAGCTGAGTTATCTGCAAAGGCACAGAGGCATAAAAGGGCTTGGGATTGGGAAAAATGCCAATATAATCATGTACATGTATTAGCTGTTAAATATATTTGATGTAATATATATGTGTCCAAAATGGTTGAGTGCAAACCTACATGCTAATAATATTTACCTTTTGGTGGTAGGTATTGGTGTCTTCTTTTCCTCTTGCTTATCTTATTTGCTAATGTTCTACAATGCGCACTTATTACTTGAGTGGTAAACTACAAAGGAGAAGCAATTACAGTTCCATGCAGTGTGAGCAATGGATGTGGGAGGAGAGAGGATCAGTGAGGCAGGCAAGCAGCGGCTGGGAGGCAGGAGGAGGGCTGGGCCTGCCTTTGCATCACAAACTTAGGAAAACCACCCTTGCTGCCAATCTTCTATCTCCCTTTCCCTGGAAAAACCTGGAGACTCCAAATAGGAAGTCCTGCTTTGCCCCTAATCGAGAAAAATTAACATCCAAGCCATAGGAGTAGTGGCCGTGGTCCATGCAGAGAATCAGAACCATCGATTAGTTGCTGGCTTCTTTCAGCCATGTGCCACTCCATAAGCACACTGGAAGGAACAGAGATCTGATTAGCTACCCTGGACAGGATGACAGACAATTATCCCATTCTGTAACTAATGAGAGCAGAGAAGGCATTTAGGGAAAAGTCATGCACAGTTTTAAATGATGCCAACAGAAACAATATTAATTAAGAAATGGGGTGGGGGCTGGTTGGACCTCACCTCTGAGAAATGTGCTTTCAGAAAAATGACTCTACAGGAGTAAAATGGCACAAAAGGATGCTGATTTTCTCTATTAGACCCACAAGCTTGATGTGCTAACACTGTAGTCCTGTGTCAGGCACAGTCAGATGAGGACGCCTTCCATATGCAGATTGATTTCCCTTCATTAAGTGTGGATGGCTTTTGCGCTCTTCACAGATAAAAGAACAGAAAATTTTGGGAAATAAAATTTATGTTTCCCACTACTTTAAAGAAATAGGGCTGGGGATGGTGGTACAGACCTCTAATCCCAGTGACTCAGAAGGCCGAGCCAAAAGATTAAAAGTTTGAGAGCAGCTTTGGCAACTTAGCAAGATCCTGTCTCAAAAGGTAGCGCTGGGGAGGTAGCTCAGTGATATTGTTCCTGGGTTCAGTCCCTGGTACTGCCAAAATAGATAGGTAAGAAGATGAAGAGACGCCACTGTGTCACCTAGGACTCCACCTTCAGTGTAGAGAGCAGGAAAAAGCCATGTCCTGCAAAGGTGGCAGTGCTCATCTCAGTGGTAGGATGATGGCTAAGTTTAATTCTCCTCTTTGTATATTTCTGCATTTTCTCCAGTGAGGCACATGGTTTTTAAAAATGTTTCATTCTGGAAAAATAGTGGCTAAGTAGTAGCTAGAGAACTCAGACTGACTGAAGTCCTGGAGCTAAGAGAAGCATTCCAACATGTGTTTGGAAGAGAGAAGAAATCTGTGGCGTTGGGAATAGCAGTGGACGGGGAGTCAGGCAAGCTGGGTTCCAATCTGAACCGTTCATGAACTGCCTATGTGACCCTGAGCTAAAGCGTGGATTTGCTGTGATTCTTAGTTTCCAGAACTCCCGAATGAGGCTCATCATACCAAGACCCACCTCATGAAGGTGTGCGGATTGCATAGTACCATATGCGAAAGCCTTGCAAGCAACACTGATGCGAGGGAGCTAGGCATCATTAGGGCTTTGGATATAAACTAGACAGGACAGCAGGAAAGGATGAGGGAAGGGGAGACTAGGGTTCACTGAGTACCTACCCCAGGCCAGATAGGCATGATGCTAGATATAGGGTGATGAAATCATGGCGGGAACAGGAGGGGAGTGGTCACCAATCATACCTGGACCAAGAGCCTGCTTTCTGCCACTCAGTGCCAGCTTCCTTTGCACGCATCAGCTCTCGCCTACTCTTATAGCAGTCTTGCCCATGGCCAGCACCATGGCCATTATAGAGAAGGGAGACAAGGCAAAGAGGGGTCTATCCACTTGACCAAGGTCATACTTTCCTTCAGTAAGCAGCAGGCTAGCACTGCACCTCAGGTCTGATGGTTTCCAAAGCCCATGATCTTTCTGTCCCATGTCCCACCACTGGTTTTTTTTTTTTTTTTTAAACAGCCTGAGAATCGCATCCTAAGGCTGTGCACCTGATCCCGGCTCCTGTGGCCAGGAAGGTGGCATGGACACAGACCATCCCAACAAGCTACCTAAAGACCTCAGTTTCAGTCCGACTGGACTCTGTCCCCCTGGTCCCCGTGGCCACCCTGGGTATGCACCTGGTCTCCAGCGGGATGTTGCTGTTGAGCAGCCAGTTGTCCTGGGCGTGGGCGGGCTCCTGGGCGCCGCCTGCAGGGGGCTCTCCAGAGAGCGAGTGGTCCGTGGGGGCTGGGCTGGGGTTGCTCCTCGGAGTGAAGTTGCCCCGGTTCAGAGAGTTGATGGAGGCCGCGTGGTGCTGGTTGGGAGTGTGGGCATGTGGGAGTGGTGGTGGCGGAGTCCTGAGCCGTGGGTGGTTCTGCAGGCCCCCTGGGTGATCTAGAACACAAACAGGTGGGGTCAGAGGGGTAGTGAGTTAGCTGGGCTCTGCCCCTTGGCTGGAGAAGCAGCTGTGGAGGGCTGAACAAGACCACAGGGGAAGGAATGAGATGGGTAGGATACTGGCAAATGATATAGACTAAAGCACTCCATCAAGATTTTAGTTAACAAGTGTTTACCGAGCACCTACTATTCTAGGTATATGGGGAGGGGGGACAATGAGCAAAATAAAAATTCTGGTCCATACCCAGGGAGCTTAAATTCGAGGAGAGGAAAAAAATAAATAAGTTTAAATTAAAAAAAAAAAAACAACAAAAAAACAAAAACTGGCTGCCCATGTCAGCCACTTCACCTTGTTTCTTCCATACTTTGGGGGCTTTGGGTTTTGGTTTGTTTGTTTTTTAAAAGAGAAAGGGACAGTGTGAGAGAGAGACAGAATCAGTTTTATTTAGCTTTTCATGTGGCTTTGCTCTGACACTTTGTTGTGAATGTGGTAGGGTTTGAACCTGCTTACTTGCACATACCAGGCAAGCACTGCAACCGCTGAGCCACTGCTCCAGCCCTGGGGCTTTGTTTTTGAAATGTGGTTCTAGAAAGCATCTTCAGCATCAGCAGTGGGTGTGATAATGTGTTTGAGATGAAAGTTCTGGGGTCCTCATCCAGGCTTATTGAATCAGGAGTGCTGTGGTGAAGCCTAGTAATCTGATTTCACAAAAGCCCCAGGGCTGACTTGATAAATATAAGAACATACAGGGTGAGGAAGGACTGTGGCCTGGTTATGCATGGGCAGTAGTGAAATTCTAGACCAAGGGGCCTCAGGAAGAAGATAACTTTTGATTAAAGTGAGCCATACTGGTGGTTTTTAACCGCCACTATCATTTATTGAGCGTATACCATGTGCCAGGCATAGTTCTGGGCCCCCTACATGTGGAGATTGAGCTCATTTATCACAAACCCACTGCAGAGCAGGTACTGTTTTTCTACCCATTTTACAGAAAAGCAGATTGAGATCAGTCTTATATTTACTCCTTTCAATTATCCAGAGCAAAAGGTATTATCATTACCAATTTATAAATGAAAAACTTAGACTTGGAGCAGGTAAGTCAAGTGCCCAAGGGTATGTGGCTAAGTAGTTGCTATTGACAAAGAAATAAAGCAAATAAATTTCCTGGTGAGGCCATGATGTGGCTGGTCTGGAGGTAAATCTTTACCATGCAGCTAAGCTGTGTATACAGAGAGCCTAGTCTTTCCATGCTGAAAATATGATGGGGGTGAAGAAGTCAGGAAATTAGATTCTGATGTAGATTCTGCCACGTATTAACCACCTAACCATGGACACGTCTCTTAACTGCTTAGAGCCTCAGTTTTCTCATCTGCAAAATGGAATAAATAGTTTATACAAGAGTGACAAAACTATGATGGAATTAAATGAGGCCATCAGTGGGAAAGAAATATTTTTGAAGTTCATGGTTTATAATTCTGCTTCACCTGTTACTCATGATAATTCTGTATTTTACAGAGGAGACTACGAGTCTATGAGAACAGGACTCAAACCGTGGTGGGCGTGATATTCCAAAGGCTGTGCTCTTCTGGGGTCAGGAGTAGGCTTCAAAACCACCAAGCACAACCAAACACGAAGCACCATCAGGGTTGTAGACATTTTTAGTGGCAGATTAATCACTCTTTGCTTTTTAGGTAACCCAATATTTTATGCCAAGGAGCAAATTTGGTCGGGAATTCAGGGAGGGTAGTTAGGAGTGGAAGGGAGACAGAAGCAGAAATGCACCAGAGTGGGTCACCTCCTCATGCAAGCTGCTGCTTTCAGTGTGAAGCCCCACTGGACCTACAGATCCCTCCAATCTGACACAGGCCTGGTGCTCAGGCTCAGCTCTCATTGGTCCCCCAGCTTCACTGCAGCCACCCTTTCCCCCAGAAACCAGGAGGTCCACTGAGGCAGGTCAAGTGGCTGAAACCTCAGTCTCAAAGAGGAGGGTCCCCAGGAAGGCCTTAGGATGTGACTGACACCCTTGGAGGCAGGGCTGAAGCTCTGAGCCTGAAGGGAGCTTGCAGGGGTGCCCTTGATGGGCACCTGGAGTGCAGTCTGTCTAGGCAGTGTCCCCACCCCCAGCCTTGGGTCAGGGAGATGGCAAAAACAGGCAAGGTCATTTGTTTAGTCTAGTGTCCTCAGGCAGCACTTTAATGGAAACAGAGCCTGGGACAGAACCTAGCAGCAGAAGTAGCCTCCTGCCAGCAGGAAAGCTGACCCAGCCCTTGCTCTTGCTGTGACCTGGGAGTCTACCTCCTCAAGGCATTGATTTCTCTTGGTATTAAGAGTGGCTGTTATGCGTTTGACCCCTTCTGTGCGCTCCCACATCAACGTGCACCATGTGCACAGCAATTCCTAGAGGGCAGCGTTCACATCATTCCCGTTTTATAGATGAGGGTGCTGAGGCTCACAAATTCTAAGCGGACCTCAGAAGCCCAAAGACTGAATTCTGTCTTCCAAGCCTTTGCATTAAACACAGACTGTCTTAGCCCATGGCCAAAGGCAGGAAGAGGGTCCTCAGGGAGGAGAGTAGGGTCTGAGGTCTGGGTCCAGACAAGCTGGCCTGTGAGCCCACAGACCTTCTTTGTGACTAAGTAGGTTCAGAAGTCCTGTTGAGACTGCTGATTCGCTGAGCTTTCAAGTATAAGGTCACTGGTCACAGATCTAAAAACTATCTTTTAAAGTGGGGACAAGGAAAGTTCTGGTCCAAATCCTCTGTTTTCTGAAGCTCAGCTCAGTAGGCAGCCTATTCAGAAAGCCCCCTTTAATCCCTCCCAGGTTCTCTTTCCTCTCAAACAGTGGCAGCTGCTGACCCACCCCTCTCCCTGCTGTCCCCTAATGTCCCTGTCTAGTAGGTGTGAACATCCTGTGGCTCTGTGCTGGGCAAATGCAGGTCCCAGAATGCAGCTGATGTGCATGACAAGTGTCTTGAGCGAGCAGCTGACGTGTGTGGCCTGGGCAGTCTGTCCAGGAGGACATCACTCCTGTGGAATATGTTTGGATGGGGGATATGATAGGAGACCACTCTGGGCCCCCCTGCCGCCGTCCCTGGGTCCCACAGGCTCTTCCTTAATGCCTGGAGTCAGAGCTCTAGATGCTTGGCTGGGCCCCTTCTTCCCCTGCCCTTACCACTTCTGCTCTGAGAACTCAAAGAAAGGGGACCTTGCTGTTCCCAAGGGAAAGCTCTGTACTGGGAGCTCAGTAGGGAAACCTCCCCCACAAACCTGAGAAAGAACTACGGCCTTCCCAAGGAGCAAATGTCTCCCCTCAGCCAGGAGGGGAGGCAGGGGAGAGAGGCTAGTGAGCAGCCTTCTTTGACTTCCTCCCATTATGTGCCCTTCAGAGGGAATCTCAATGAATTCACTCATTGCACATTTCCAAAGTGTCTGCTCTGAGCCAGGTCTAAGCACGGTGCTGGGATGAAACAGGATACACATGGCATAAGAGAGACATCTCTTCTGGTTTCCATTTACTAATCAACAACTCACTTCACCTCCTGAGTCCTTGTTTGGTGCTTTTGGGAGAAGGGACACACACTTGTGCTTCACCACCTTCTGGAGGATGAAGAACCATGGCCTTTGCTCAAACACCCAGTGCACAGTGGAGTCCTGAGGGAGAGGCCCATAACCCCTTGTTTCTATATCTCCAGCAGCAGCACCGACTGGGCCTGGTGCATGTAAGAACCCCAGCATGTAGGGTAAGCGCAGCAGAGAGGTGGCTGTACTTCGTGCCTGCCCAGGCCCTTGCTTATCTGAATTTTGCAAATGGAGTTTTCCAGGAAGGTTTTTTTTTTCTTCCTACAAGTTCTTGGATGTATTTGCAGTTGCTGGTGGCTTCCGGCACCTCAGACATTTCAAAATTTTATATACATATAAATCCAGAACATTGAAATCTCCTGGCTGCCTCTGCCTGAGCAGGGATGATAGAAAGGCTTCTTCAGAATTCTGGGCCGAGCAATAGATCACAGAAAGGGACTGGATTTCGGTGTTAACAGTCCTGAGTTCAAGTTTTGGTTATACCACTTAAAAGCTTACCAGCAGTGTGAACTTAATCAAGTCACTTAATGTCTCTGGATTTTAATTTTCTAATTACTAAATAGAGATACCTACTTTATAGGATAGTTATGATTATTAAATGATATAATGCATGTGAGGTGCCCACAATAGTACCTGGAGTACAGTATGTTAAAAAATTATTAATTATTAATCCACAGTAACACTAAAGGGATGTTGAATGAATAAACCATAAAGGCTTAAACATCACCGTGGTGAACACTCTTCAGCATTTATATCAGAGGCCCCAAAGCAAAATGCACTGGGAGAGTAGGAGCAGGAAACTGTCTGCCAGAGGTGTGATACTCTTTGTTACTGCTGAATCCTGCTCTGACAATCCCCTAGTTCCCGGGAGCCCTGGTGTCAGGACGGTACCTATAGTCTAACAAACGGATCGGAAGTTGATGAAAACGACCAGTCCCAATACCCAGAGCAAAAGCAGATGCCTGAGGTCTCCAAGTCTGGATCAAGTAAGCACCTCAGAGTGAACAAGCACTGCCACCCAAGTCACACCTCTCTGTCCAGGTTCGAGGTGTGCCATAACGGGAGGACCCTGAGGTTGTTCAATCCATCTGCACGATTATACAGCTTTTGCTGTGTGCAGGGACTTGTGAATTATCAGAGAGAGTCCCATCCTGGACAGGTAGCCAGAGTTTGGGGGACAGTTAGTAAAGAAGGCGTAAGAGCAGAGCTCAGGAGTCCTAGACCTGGGTTCAGCCTTAACTGTGTCCCTTCTAGGCAAGTCACTTAACTCCTCTGAGCCTCTTGGTACTCAGCTATGGAATGCATATATATTAGTAACTGCAATAAAAGGAAGAGAAGGACCATGGTCTGTTTTTATCAGCTTTTTCATTGCTGTGACCAAAAGACATGAGAGGAACAATTTTAGAGGATGAAAAGTTTATTTGGCATTCACAGTTTCAGAGGTTTTAGTCCACAGACAGCCGACTCCCTGGTTTGGGCTCAAATTGAGACAGAAAGATGTGGCAGAGGTCATGGCACCAAAAATCAGAGAGAGAAACTCCACTCACCAGGGACAAAATATATATCCCAAAGACATGTCCCCAATGATCCAGCTCCTCCAGCCACACCCTGCCAGCCTACATTACTCCCATCAGGGGAGTAATGCACTGATTGGGTTAAGGCTCTCATAACTGAGTCATTTTACCTCCAAATTCCTTGCATTGTCACACACATGAGTCATTTGGGGACATCTCACATCCAAAATGATAACATGGTCTATCACACACTGAATACAAAGATTCAGAAGTAAGGGCGAGGTGCGTGGCTCAGTGGAAGAATACTTGCCCAGCAGGCTGGAGGCCCTGGGCTAGATCCTTAGCACCAGCCCCTGGCCAAAAAATGTCAGAAATAAAGCAAATATGGTCCATGACTTTGAACTGTTCATCATGTGGTAAGATTACACACAGGCACGCACTTCATGAAATAGAGATTAGGATGAAATTATTCCTCATTGGGCGTCATCATCTGTATCAGTTCGCATGTGTGGATACCTGCTCCATGCCAGATACTCTCTGTGCCCTTTGTTTATTCATTCCTTATCACAACTCTGTAAGAAAGGTGCTATTATTACTCATTTTGTAGATGAGGACCCTGAGGCACAGAAAGGTTATGTAATTTGCCCAAGATTACCAAGCCAGGAAGCGATGGAGCCAGAATGTGAACTCTGGGCAGTGCTCGGAAGCGCTCTGCTCGTGTGTGCTCACACCAATGCCTGTCACGAGCACACCTCACAAGTGCTGGCTTCTGTCATCCTGGTTAGCTCTTACTACAGCCCCTCTGGAGCACACTGTGGCACAGAGTGTGGCTGCCTGACTCTGGTTCCTGGGGACAGGTTTCACAAGAAGTGACACAGGGCATTCCAGGCATAGAATGACACATGTATAAGGGTTCAGAAGCCTGAGAGAGCAGGTTTGCACGGAACACTTTTTTTAACTTGTGTGGATGGCCATAGGGACAGTTGAGGTGGAGGCACTGGGGGAAGGTCCAGGTGGGGGATGCCCGGAAGTTGGCCTTTATCTGGAGGGTGAGGGGAAGTGCTGTTGTGATGGTTTAGATGTGAGGTAAAGGTCACATGTGAGACAATGCAAGACCGCTTAGCAGTAGAATGATTGGGCTATGAGAGCCTCAACCCAATGAGCAAATTCATCCCCTGAAAGAGAGTCGCTGAGTGGTAACTGTGGGCAGGTGGGGTGTAGCTGGAGGAGCAGGGTCATTGGGGACATGTCTTTGGGGTATATATTTTGAATCTGGGGAGTGGACTCTCTCTCTCTTTTTGGTGCCATGACCCCAGTTACTTTCATCTGCCACACACTTCCACCATGATGTCCCGCCTCATGTCAGGACCCAAGGAATAGAACTGGCCTACATGGATTGAGGCCTCTGAAGCTGTGAGCCCCCAAATAAACTTTTCTTCCTCTAATTGTTCTTGCCAGGTCTTTTTGGTCATGGCAGTGAAAAAACAACTACAACGGCTGTGGTCACGTTAGCAGCTGATGGAGCTTCCTGCTGGCCATGTGGAGGATGAGGCCTGCAAAGGCAAGCTACACCCATGCCCCAGACAACCATAAGTCTTTCTGGTAGAAGATTCCAGTGGAGTACCTCACTATTCTTTTTATAAGATCACACTCATGAGGAAGTCATAAACTTTCAGAGCTCTGGTTCAGGCAAAGGCCAGAAAGGATCCTAGGCAGGGAGCCCACACCAAACCCTACAAAATAGCAGACAGGTACCCAAAGTTCTCCTTGCTCTGGAGTTAATGACAGCCCCAGTGTGCACTGCAGTCATTAATCGGGCCCTAAAGATTGTCAGATATGAAAGATGATGGTATCTAATTACCATAAGACACAAAACCTGCAGCTGCCTGAGAATGCCAACAGAAAGAGTTATTTGGCTTCCATTAAAATGCCATCGACTACCACTGACTCGGGCTGGTGATGTAGTGGTGCTGAGAGCTTAGCTAATGAACCTTGGCCTACACGACCAATTTAGAGAGGCCAGAAAGCTCTTTGTCACCACAGTCGGCAGATGCAATCTGATGGCCTGACTTCTAATCTTAGTTCTGCCTTCTTCAAGCTGGATAATCTCAGATAATTTATTTAACCTGAGTTCTATTTTCTTTACCTGTCAAATGTATACGTGAGCATCCTTCAAATTGTAGAGTCCCATGCAAGAGTTAGAGATAATTATCACTTGTATGATCACCTCAACCTAGAGTGATACGAACAGTGAAGTCTAAAAAGCCGCCCCAGTCCCAGGTCTGAGTTGAAGGTTCAGGTTGCGTCGTTTGTGGTGTGTTCTCTGCCCGTCCATTTCCTCCCTGAACAAAATACGTTCTGTTCTCTTTCTCTGTCACCCTCCCAGTGGCTGATGTGCAGGGGTTCTAAATGATGTTGGCCTGAAAGCCCAGATGGACTACCTGAGAGGGAAAGCCGTGGAAGCGTGGCTTCCAGAGAGTGGCTGTCCTTGCAGTCTTCTTGCTGGGGAGTAAGCAGAGCACCTTGAGGTCACAGCATGGCTCACAGTGCGGCTGATTTTGCTTTCTTATTCACTTAGGGCAGCAAAGTGCTCTGCATTTGAGAGATTGTAAGGAGGGGACAGTGTACACCAAGGCTTCACTGTTTGAGGCACTGGTTCTCAAATAGGGGAGTGGGGGTGAGGAAGGAGTGTTTGCTGGTTCTTACAATGGTTGGGAAGCTCAACAGGCCTTTGGCAAGAATGGTACCAGAATCCCAGGAGTGTGCAGCCCAGTAGCAGCAGCAGGATTGGTAAACAGTAAGACGTTGCTGTTTGTCTCCTCCACCCCTGTCCTCAGTTCCAGATCAGTCTCTAACCCCAAAGGACTGCCTGGGCTCTCTTGTCCACTGGCTTTCACATAGGTTAGGCTAATTGTGAGCCCAGCAGAATGCTGAAAGTTAGGATAACTAAAAAACTGAGGCAACCCCGTCCTGGACCCCCAACCGCAGCCCTACTCCAGTTCCTCGGTCAGCTAGCATTGGCAGCCCTCAAGGCCACAATGTTTATAACGAGTGCTGTGGGGAAGCTTCTAGGAAGAGCAAGAACTGGAGTAAAGATAGGGGAGGGCCTCAGGTGAAGGGCTAGTGGAAAGGAAGGCCCACGGCTGAAAGATACAGGCTCCATGGGGTGGCAGGATGGTGCAGGGATATGGGCACGTGCAATGATCAGCCGAGGGGCCGCAGAACAAGGCTGGAACTCCTCTTCAGCTTTAAGGTTGTCCAGAGGGCTCACCCCAACTTCCAGTTTTTACGAGTAGTCACGGGAGTGAGTCTGGAGCCCCAGGCTTCATTAAATAAACGAAGTTCCTCATCCAGCATGTCTGCTGCTGGGTGGGAGCTTTGGGGAGAGTATCCTGCTGCCTCTAAGCAGACGCTTGAGGGCGGAGCAGAGTTCAGAGTCTCCCTCAGAGAGAGGCACAATCAGCGTTGCTTTCTATTCCAGGCTCACGGCAAAGCAGACCCAAACTACCCTATTGGTTCTAAGCATGGTGCATAGATAGCTTGGCTGGGCCACTATTTGAACCCCGAACTATAACTAACTCCCGACGTGTGCTCAAACTTGATTCGTGTGCTTGTCCCCATTGATGACTAATTTGCTGTGTGGCTTTGGTCAAGGGATTTAACCCATCTAAATCCTAGTTTAGCTGATGACAAATAGGGAAAAGAGGTGGTGGGAGTTGCCTCCAGTTTTAAAATCTAAGACTTTATGCCTGTGGGCAGATGAAGCCACGTTACTGGTTAGTGAACATCGGCCGGCAAAAGCTGTGTATGGATCGTGCGGTCGCCTGGGCACCAGACAAGGCAGACAGGTAGAACAGGAGACAGAGGAACATTCCTTTGACAAACTTCACTCTCTGTAGGCCTTGCACTTGACACTGGAGACACAGAGATGGGCTAGTCAGAGGCACGGCCTGTAAAATCTGAAGACTTGCTGGAAAGGGCCAGCTGTAGCCATGGGGGGGTCTTTTCTGGGTACAATCTCTCCCCCAACTTAAGGCCGTGTCTACCTCAAGGCAGAACTTGTCCTGAGAAAGCTTTCTGGCTGTCAACTTGAGTTTTCCTTCTTTTCATCTTCTTACCCTTTTCAAAAATGGTCTGACCCATAAACAGTTAGGTCAAGCCCCAAATCAACAAGGAACCAGAGTCGACAGCTAAGACAGGAGTGTGTGTGAGCAGGGGGTGGAATTCAGCTCGACAGGACTCAGTGGTGTGCTGGAGCAGGTAAGCTTACGGGAGTGGAGGCAGGCTGCATTCACAGAGGTGAAGCAGAGAGCACAAAGTGGGTGATGGTCATGCTATGCTGATTAGCCAGGGTAATTCCAGGGGAGGGACTCCTGGACTGCGGTCAACTCATCAGAGCATCAGAGGAGGCTGGCCCTCTGAGCTAGTCAGTTCCATTCCTGTCTTCCTTGGATGGGGAAGGGTTTAGAAACAGCATTCCTGTGGCAGCAGCCAGAGCAGCCTGCTAGGAGCCTGGAGAGGGGAAGGGCTTCGAGATAGAGTGCATCTTGGAGTCCAGCTGAAACCTGCCAGATGCCTTAGGGCCAGCTTTCCAAGTCTCCTGGCTTGTGACCGTACAATTCACATGCTAGGTGATTAAACACCTGACCACACAGTGTAGCAGAGTTCTAGGCTGAAGAACTTCCCAGCTTTGCCATTAACTTCCTCTGTGACTTTGTAAAGTACCCTCCTCTCCATGGGGCTCAATTTGTGTATCTGAAAAATGGGCTTCACCCATTTTATAGAGGCTCTCCTGTGGTTACTTCCAGTCTTTGACAGTCTGATTCCTTATGGAGTCCCTCGGTCCTCTCAGGGAATTTACTGGAAAGAAGGTGACAGGGAAAAACCCTCCTGCTAACTTCAAACAGCTACAGGGTGGAAGGTGGAGCACGTCTGCTCTACAGGGCTTTCAAAAGATGAATTGGGACCAGGGCGGGAAGTTACTTGGAGCCAAGAGCAGTTCAGCTTAATACAATCCCTCTTCCCACCAAGCTCTAGGTAGCGAACGGATCACCTCTTCAGGTAGTAAGCCAAGTGACAACCTTGCCCTGAACTTCAGGCCTCCAACACTGTACCTGAAAATACACAGTTAAATTGTGTGCCTCCCTGCTCCCACCCCAGCCCTACCCTCTCCTAGCATCCCTGCTTTCAATGCCAGCAGCTGCCAGAACCACCACCCACTCAGTGAAACCACGCCTCCGGGCAGTGCCATGGCCCCACCCTGTTTTTCAGGTTCAGTACCTTAGCAACAACTACCAAGTCCTCCAGCTTTACCTTCCAAGTATCTATTGAAGCCTCAACACCCCCACTGCCTCTATCTTCCTTCAGGTTCTCACCAGTGGACATGTAAGCCAGGGCCATAGCCAACACGGTGCCCCAGCCTACGGCTCAACCCGCTCCAGCTGGAGTGACAGCCCTCAAAGGAAACTGATCACTGCACTCCATGCTTGCAGTCTTTAGGTGGCCCTCCCTCCACAAGACCTCTCACCACCTGGCCCAAGCCCCAGCACTGCAACGCAGTGCTGCCTTCCTCTATAAGAAAGTGCCAAGCTTAATAGGCTAATTATAAGCCACTCATGAAACTGCGCCTGCTTGTCTTGTGTCCAAGGTTTGCACACATTGTTCTTTTGCACGGAAAAATTGTGCAAAAACATCCTTTACCTGCTTAACTTTTGCTAGAAGTCACCTCCTCCAGGAAGCCTTCTCTGAGCCCCATCCACATCCCACCCCAGCCATTTTGGGTTACAGGCTCCTGCTCTGGGCTCTCCTAGCCTCCATAGTTCACTCCAGTTACCACTATTGTTTACTGCTCTGTATCTTCCATCAGACTCGACCCTGCAGTGCAAAAGTCTTATCTTAACACATCACAGGCTGTGATGTTAGAAGCAGATGACTCTTCTCTCTGGGGTCCATGGCAGACTCCTGCTCATGGCCTCCTTCACCCATAGATTCTCAAGGGCATGGGGTGACTGGAGTACCTAGGCACCTTGATCTTGCTTTTAAACTTGACCTGATATTCTCCAAACTGCACATAGAAGACAGTGGATAACTGAGGTGGACATAAACTCTTTATGAGCAGTTGAAGGGCCATGTAAAGGAAACAGAGTCAATGAACCTCAAGGTTTCCGCCGGGAAATCACCTACTTTGTTGAAACTGACACAACACTGACGGTCAGGGCCGTTTATCAGGTCATTTCCCCAATTCTGTCCCCCTAGTGCATGGGCCTGCAGGAGGCTGGCGACCAGCAGGTGGAGGGGTGAGTTTGGGTGCATCCGGTTGACATCCCTCCCCCCATTTCAATCCATCAGTAATGCTAAGAAACTGCTTGGCTTGTCAGAGACACTGATATCCCCTCATGAAAATGACACGTTTTCTAAAAAGGTCACTGGCACCCATAGAGCAGTACTATGTGGTGTGCAAGGGCCCTGACTCAGGCTCCAGCTGCCGTGCATTCAAATCTCACCTCTCCTCCTACACAATGGCCACATTATACACCTTTTCTGGGCCACAGTTTCATGCTGTGGACCCCATTCAAACAGTACAGCGGCCAGAAATGAGTGTTGCTTCAGAGTGTGAAAGTGAGATCCGTCACTTAGTAGCTCTGTGGCTTTGGGTGAGTTTCTGACCTCTGAACACTTTGATTTCTTCATCTGTAAGATGGGGGTAATAGTGTCATCTACCTCTTAGTGTTGTAGGGTTACCTTAGCATGGTGACTGGCAACAGAAAGTATCGCTGAGGTTAACCATGAATTGGCTCTGTAGCTCCTTGGTGTTGAGTCTAACTACAATCCCTCAGTCTGCAAAGTCTCCCAGGGTGCAGATCTTATCGGTCTTTTCACCTAGTGTTTAGTCCTTTAGCTGTCTTCCCTGTACGGGCTAGTAAGCTAGGAATGTTTGTTGAATGAAACTAAAATCAGGCCTTTGTCCATGCAAGGTCATTAGGTCTGGGGACCAGGAGGTTGTCATCAGTGGGGAAAGAGAGTGAATCTTTATTGACAAATGACTATGAGGGAGCTCTCAAGAAGGCTTTATCATCAAATCCCGGCAGCAACACTGTATGGTGGGTCTTCATCTCTCCATTTTGCAGATGAGGAAACTGAGCCTCAGAAAGCTGCTCATGTCTTTGTTAATGAATCTTTTCAACAATGGGGTATCTTGAGTCTCAGCATTTGGGGCAACTTTATTCAAACATCTTGATTCAAAAACCAAACAAGCAACCTGTCCATTATCATACTACTTGGAAATGATAGAAGCCAAGATCTCATCACAGTCTCCGGTTGTTCTTTCTACTCTTGATGCCTCCTGGAGGCAGAAGAACAAAAATGATTAATCTTGAAACAGTTAAGCTATATGCATTGAGCAATTTGTATTGATGTATTCTTATTATGAATAAATAATAACTATATCAACGGTTATGTGGATGAGATGTTTTTCAGGACCACAAAAAGTCTCATTGTTTGATGATACATGATAACAACAGGAGGTAGATGTTATAAAGGAGGAAGCTGAGTCTCTGATGGCCAAGGGTCTTTTCTGAGTAGGAAAGGCCACCTCCAACCCAGGGACCTTCCTAGGCCTTAGAGAAGCTGCACACAAACGCTGCTGGCCACAAAAAGAGCCATCTGTGCCAGCCGGCCCCAGGTAGCATGGTGGCCCTGCTCACATGGCTTTCTTTACTTCCTCAGGCCCTAAAAGGTCCCACTTGGGAGTAAAGGCAGAAAGCAGTCAACTAATTATACAGATCGGAGCGGTGCTTTTCATCATTTATGACATGACCACATGTGGCTTTCCTTTTTGATACAAACTCAGGAGATCTTGAGCAGGTAATCCATCCATCAATGTCCATAAACACAGTCATACTAGAAACAGATAATAGGAGTTTTGTCCTTTTGAAGTCCTCTGTAAAGTGCCTGGCTCTGTCCCCAGGCCACAGAAATGTTATACTAATATTAACGATGGCCTCAAAGTACTGAAGGTTGCGCTGCTAATTACTCTAAATGCCTTTAACAGACTTTTTTCCACTTTATTTTCCCAAGAGTCTTCGGAGGCTGGTGTAAGAGAAGCACGGTGCTGTGTGTTAGGAGGGTGGCCTGGGTTTGAATTCTGGCTCTCCAGTTCCTAAGGGTGTGGACTTCTACAAGTTACTTAGCTCTTCTTGTGCCCCATCCTCCTGATGTGGGATGCAGAGGGGGAGCGGAAGAAGTCAGGTGAAGTGCTAAGCAACGTGCCGGGCCCATAACAGGCACCCACAAAATGTGGCTGTTGCTATCTTTACTTCCCAGAGGAAGAAACTGAGGCTCACGAGAATGTGCTCAGCTACAAAGCACCAGGACTGGAATCTTCATCTGTCTGGCTTCACTTCCTGTTCCTCCCGGCCACGGTAAGCTCTCCACACCTTACTCTGCCGTTCACCTGGTATTACAAGGTGCTCCATGACCAGTATTCTTACTCATATTTGAGAATGGTCTGTTGGAGCATTAACTCCTGGTCGACGCCTCCCCAGGAGCAATCCCTGCCCCCTCTCCTGTAGGGCACCATGCGCTGCGGATGTAGCAAGTCCCCACAGCACGGGCATAGATGGTGCTAACTTTACTTCAGTGCAAAAGCTACATTCTGTGGGCACCACCTGGGCTCATTCCCTAAGTTAATTCTTTTCTCTTAGCTGTGGAATATTTTACTTTTTCAATTTCAGAATCGACTTTTGTTTAAAAAACACGAAGAGAAAGAATCCAATCAACACAGCTCAGGCTTGTGAAACCTGAAAGCAGAGCCCACACGAAACCTTCATCAAGCAGTCACCTTCATAAACAGAGCGATCAGGGCTCTGCCTAATTCCGACAGCCCAGGGCGTCCTGAAGACATGTCTCCTGACAATACAGGGTGCACTGCAGAGGGGCACTGACATTGCTGCGGGGTGTAGCCCTGCAGGCCTGGCGCCTGGATTTGGAGGCATGGCCCCCAGAAATTCCACACACACTTAAATGTCATACTACAGTTTCTTTTTGTTTTTTTGATAAAGTAATAAAAGAGAGAAGTAAACTTTTACCTGGATGCTTCCTTTGTTTTTGGGAAGCAATAGAGTAGAATGGTCAATCTGCCTCCTTTTCCTAGAGAGACACTTATTTCAGAGTCCTGTTAACAGAGTCCTGTTAATTCTGAATCTGTCACTCACTAGCTGTGTGACTTGGACAAGTTACTTAACCTCTCTGAGCATCACCAACAAAACAGATATAGTTATACCTATTCAGAGATTGAGGATTAAATGAGAAAACAGCTTCCTATTAGATGGAGTCTTTGTATTTTCAGCACCTAGTACAAGACCTACTTTATTGCAAGTCGAATACCCATGTTTATTTATGATGCCTATAATCCCAAGGTCTATTGTTTACTGAGTGCTTACTATGTGCTAGGAATTATGTGACTTTTTTCTATGCATAAATTCATTTTGTCCTAAAAACAAGTCTGTAATGGTAACAATGCTGTTACCTCCTTTCCAGTTTTGAAAGAATCAAGGCTCTGAGAAGTTAGAAGACTTGTCCAATATATCCCAGCTAGTAAGAGGGGGCCATGGGGTGCCAAGGTGATAGAGCAGTTCCATGTTCCAAGCCTAGGCCTGCCCACTCCATTTCTGTCCTGCCCCCCTCCTTCCACAGTGCCTGACAACCTTGAGGAAAGATTCTTGAGGAATGTCATTTCTCTTTTTTTCTCCTTTTGATAGCATGTTCTAAGATTCCTTGGGGTAACCAGAAGTCAGGGTAAAACTTCAGAGGGGCTTAATAATTTTTTCCAACTGATACCAGTTGAATATTTGCCATCGGCTTTCTCCATGTTAGTCACTGAGCATAGACGCTTCCATCCTGATGGGGACCTAGGTTTCTGGACTCTCTGGAAGAAGTGAGGTCCAGCTGTCCAAAATGGCTTAGGGGAGGGAGGGGCCACCCAGACACCCAAGTGGGTCCAGTCGGCCCACTCGCATCCTGCCCACCCTCCTATGGAGGCAGACCGCAGGGCTGGGTTCTGGCCCCTGCCCTGCCATGATCTTGCAGGCCCATAGACCAGATACCCCACCCTCTCTGAAAC
Organism: Aplodontia rufa; assembly: GCA_004027875.1. Lineage (NCBI taxonomy): Eukaryota > Metazoa > Chordata > Mammalia > Rodentia > Aplodontiidae > Aplodontia > Aplodontia rufa. Next base: position 118,045 of record PVKS010001734.1, read on the forward strand.
TTGGTTCCTTCCTATCTAAATGGAGGGTGTAGGTCTGAACTATTTGGCTCAGCAAATATTTCTGCCAGTTGTTTCCAAACTTGTCAGTCTAGGATCCTAACTCCGCCACCCCGTATTACCCAATGTTTTAAAGTATTTTTTCACATAAACTATCTGCATTAACTAATCATTAATTGTTTTCCCATTTTAAAATCAAACACATATATGGTGGTGCATGCCTACAATCCCAGCAGCTGGGAAGGCTTACACAGGAGGATCAAAAATTCAAAGACAGCTTCAGCAACGTAGTGAGGCCTTAAGAAACTTGGCCAGATCCTGTCTTAAAATACAAAATGAAAAGGACTTGGGATGGTTAAGCACCCTTATGTTCTATCCACAGTACTGAAAAAAAAAAAAATCAAACACATGTTAAGCTGGTGATCAATTTCAGATACCTAGCCCATTGCTAACATAAAGTTGGCCCTGTACCCCTAAATGGAGGAGCGAATGAATAAATGAAAGAATGAATTTTGATCCTAAGCAGAAGAGTAAAAATATGGAGTAAGAAAGATCTGGATCTGGATTCTGGCTCTACTGTTTGCAAGCAAGTTGTTTGATTTTGTGTAGGTCACTTATACTCTCAGAGGCTCAGTTGTGAAACCAAAATGAAAACTCTTAGATCTATCTGACAGATTGCTGTAGCACTGAAAGAAAAGTAAGCCAGGTATTGTGGTGCATACCTGTAATCCCAACTACCTAGGGGCTGAGGCAGAAGGATCAACAGTTGGAACCCCTTAGTGAGACTCTATTTCAAAACAAAATTATAAAACAGAGTGGGGATGTAGTTCAGTGGTATAGTGCTTGCCTAACAATGTGTTAGGCTCTGGGTTCAATCCCCAGCACCACACACACACACACATACATGCACATACGTAGGTAACAAGAGCAAAGGATACTGCTATAGCACATACTGTGTGCAAGTACTATTCTAAATGCTTTACACATATTAACCCAATCTGCATAATGACCCTCGACAATGGTTACTATTATTATTCCCATTTTACAGATGGGAATACTGAAGAACAAAGAGAATGTTTTGTAACTTGCCTAAGGATGCACACATCCTACGGGATGGAGATGGTTTCTAGCCCCAGGGGGCCTTCGATGTTAACCCTCATTCTCCACTGCCTTGGAAAGTCATGCAAAGTATGACTTTGCATACACTGCATGGTAACTACTAGGAATGTCCTAAAATTTGGCCAGTGCAGCCTTAATGCAGGACAATGACCCTGGTTTTTGGCTGCACTTTCTGCAGATACGGCCATTGCTCTCAGCACCAGTATTTACAGGATTTGTAATAGCCCAGGAATGCAGTTTGGGATTGGGTATGCAGTGCTGTCAGAGCCTGGCTCTGCTGGCAACTGTGCCACCGAGACCTTAGTGGATGGAGAGAAAGCAAGGCAAATGCGATCCAGCGAGCCTCTCATCTGGGAAGATTGCAGGATTCCTCTTGCTTAAGGCTGTTTCCTCCCACCACACCTCTGCAGTGTCTGGTGTATGTGACTTTTGCTCATCAGCCACTTCTTCTAATAATACTTAACCTTTTGGTTTGGGGGAGCCCTACTCTCAGCCAATGAATTTGGATTGAACTGAGTAGTCAGTGAGAGCACCTTGTTTCTCTGGCCAGGGTGTCCAATCAGGCAGAGGAACATGTCCCTCAGGTCTGTCCTTGTCCCTTCCTTTATCCATGAGGTTCAAACACCTCAGAGATCCAAATGCCACCTCCAAACCCTTCCTTACTCTTCACATAGACCTGGCCACACCTTCGTGCCCCATGAACTTGAAACCACGAAGTGCCTGCGCAACCAGCGCACAAATTCCTCAGCACGGGCTTGTCCCCCACTGATTCGCAAGCCTCTTGAGATGGCTCTTGCATCATCATGTCACTTGCACCCAGTTCGGTGCTTGCTGTGTAGTGGGTGCAAGAGCAGGGGGCTAAACAGGGGCTACAGGGACAGGAATGGCTCTCAGCCCTCACTAAGCAGAAGCACGTGGTCCACTACTATAAAGTATGACCATTTCTACTGCATAAGAAAGGTGTCCTACAGTGATCCGTGGATATGAGATAACAAGAGAGGGTCCACCTCCAGGGGGACAGAGCCTGACCCAGGTAGAAATGGGAGCAGCTGTGCTATGGGTCACAGTAATATAGTCTGTGCCTTTGTTCATGTCCCCGTCCCCCACTGCATTACTCACGGACACTGTTACTAATCACGCTTACTCACATAGATTCTTTTTGCCCCCTGAGGACAAACTACCTCATCGGTCCTTAATCTAATGACTGAAATTAGGCAAAAGCAGCCATCTGATCCATGTTAGCATCACCTCAGAAAGGAAGACATCAAACAAGATATTGCCAAAGGAAAGAAAAAAGAAACAAGACCTTTAAGGTCTCCGTTCTCTTAACTGCCATGCAAATCAGGCACAGTGATTCCAAATGGGGCAAATACGTTTGAGGCTGCGGCTGATCTCATGACCCTTCCTGTGTCGGGTCACCCAGGGAGTGCCTCCTGGTGCTGGCCGGTCTCTCTTCCTGAGCAAGTGCTGAGCTTCCTGTGTGCCAAGCACCACACTCAGGGTTTTCACTTTGTGCTCATGAGGCACACATGAAACTGGGGCTCCTGGAGGTGAACCGGGAGTCTGAGGTTGTCCAGTTAAGTGTTGGATTCAAGCCAGGACTGAGTTGATCCTCCAGGCACCGACTTTCTCTCTCCCCACTGCTCCTTCTAACACTGTACGTTGAGGGGTTCAGTGAGGCTGGCAGTGGTGCAGGGTGTTGGGTCCCACCTCCAGCCCGCCACTATTGAGGCTCTGGGAGTAGTAGCCTGGGTCTGTCGTGGATCTGGACATCCAGGACTGGAGGTCTGAGCAGGGATTCCAGTGGCACGGCAGCCATCCAAAGACAAGTGGGTTGTGCCCAAAGTATTTTTGGAAACGCATCTCTCTTCCCCTACTCCTATCCCCGAACTCAAATGTGTTTAGGAGTATTTCTAAATGTCAAAAGCCTCTATGGAGATAGTCTGACCACCCCCTTCACACACGCGTGAGGTCTGTGCGATAATCACAGACACTTCCTCCCTGATCCTCGGTATCTGCCTTGCCTGGGCCCAACTGGGCGGAGCTGTAAGGACTCTGTCAAGCTGCAGGCAGGCTCGCTCCCTGGGGAGTGCTGCTCTCCCGAGGACTGCTGCGGAAGGCCGGGAAACGGAAGGTGTGTGGCCCAGGGAAGGAGGGAGGCATTGCCCCTGGGGACTTGCTGTCTGCTTGACAGCTCAAGGCAATTCTTGTCCTGTGTGCACTAGACAAAAGTCACACATTGCCTATTTCACCTGTGACCTCAGACTTTTCCTGAGGCTCATGAGCACTCCTTCCAGACCTTCAAACCTACCGACCCTCTTCCCTGTCTGACCTCAGAGTACAGAATCAAGGCAACCAGCTTTTAGTGATACCCACAATGCACAAGGCCAGGTGATAGGCACAGAGGGAGGGAGGGAATGGCATGAATGTATCCTTGCCATTAAGGCACTGAGCCTTAAGGACACTGGCTTGGGGACAGTGAACCCTAACTGGATGCAGAGTGGGAAGTGCTGGTATCCAGGGCATATATCAAGTTAGATGGGGCTGGAAGGGATTGACATTTTCTTGCAAAATTGGGAGAAAGCACCTGGGAGAAGGCAATAAATGTGTACCAGCTGCCAACACGCACCAGGCACTCTGCAGAACATTTCTAATCAGGGTCTCAGAGGCAATCTCTGGCAGGATGGGCAGAACTAAATGATAGGAACAATGTATAAAATACGCAAGGACAGCGTGAGCAAAGGCGGGCAGGCAGAAGATAAAGACTGTGCTGTCCATACCATTCAAAAGGCAATTAATTTAATTAAGCATGGCCCCTGTGATGTCTTCATGATGAGAGTTCTTATTACTTAACTCTTCCTGTGCTTTGGGCCAGAGTCTCCAACTAGACCAACATGTCTAAACACTTCCTTAAATCTTGTTTATCCTTAGCATCCACACAGTGCTCTGCATACAACAAAAGCGGCCTCAACTACTGCTAACAGAAAGGACTATGCTCCTATATTAGAAAAGAACAGCAGCTGGACGGACACAGGCAGATACCCTTTCTGAATATCCTCTCCTAAGTTAGGTTTCAGCACCAAAAAGAAAATCCTCTACATAGTGGTACAAAGATTAGAAACAAATACATGCGACCACGTGGATGTCCTGAGAGTGTGTGTCAAGTGGGTGACTATAGTTCAGTATGCATCACAGCCCCAAAGGCCCAAGACCTGTGAGATATCAGGAAAGCAAATTAAACAAAAACACCTCAGTCCAAAGTACAAGCAGTTGTACTACAGAGGTCCATGGGCCGTGAAGAGGTCTCAGAGTTGATGTCAGAGCTGAGGTGGTGGCATGGGGAGGGCACAGCACAATGGCTGGCATTCAGCTGATGCTTGGGACCTCCTCAGCATCACCATCATCCTGTCACCATGTCCTCAGACCAGAGCGATCAGCTCAGCCAAGGGCTCCTCTCTCAATCATTGTTTCCCTGGAGCACCTATTATCTGCCAGTCATTGAATAAAGTACAGAGGGCACAATAACAAAAAGAATGGTTGGTCCCTGTTCTCAAAGGAAAGGCAGAGAAGAAACCAGCTAAGCTTTTGCAGAAGACAGCATCTGTTCAGGGCCAGCTTCATAGGCGTATGACCCTTTTCAGTCATGTAGGACACTATCATCGGAGACCTTCAGTCTTGATTTGATATGCTGTCACCATCTTGAAATTCCTAAAAAAATGTATTGAACAAGGGGCCCTCGTTTTCATTTTGCTTTGGGTCCAATACATGATATAGCCTGTCCTGGATATGGTCAAAGACCTCTGCCTTCCAGCTTGTGCTCGGTCCTTTCCCTTGAGTAGCAATACGGTGGTCTAGGAAAGTGACTTTAGATGCTATCTAAAGTCATGTGAGTACTCTAAGGTAATCCCATTGCCTGGGCCAATGAATGAGCAGGTGATCCCATTTGGGCCAGTGAAACTCCAGGTTTTCTGGGAAAATTCATCTTTGCTTTCAACACTGAGAAGTGGGAAGACAGACTCTCTTTTTTAAAAGAGTTAGTTTTATTTTTTTCATCTGCTGGGGATTGAACCCAGATCCTTGGGCATGCCAGGCAAGTGCTCTACTGCTGAGCTACCTCTCCAGCCCAGTCTCTCTCTCTCTTTCGTTTTCTTTTTTTAAAGAGAGAGGAAGAGAGAGAGAGAGAGAGAGCGCGAATCAATTGTTTTTAATTTTAGTTTTTCATACAGCTTCTGTTGCTTGGAAACTTCATTGTGTACACGGTGCTGGGGTTTGAACCCATGTACTTGGGTACGCCATGCAAGCACCGTAACCGTTGAGCCACCGCTCCAGCTTCCCCAAGTCTCTCTTTAATCAGTAAGTGAGCAAGTACACGGTCCACGTTGCTGCCAGCAGCCATCCCACAACTGCAAGGGGAAATAAGCCTGAGTATGGCAGGGAAAACCAGGGAGAGAATCCGGGTCCTTGATTTCACCGGTCTCTTGAGAAGCCAGCCTTGAGGCCCACCCTACCACTTGACTTCCTTTCATGTGAAACAATATATGTCTCAATGCTTGGTGTTACTTTGGTTAATTATAGCCCAAAGCATCTCAATCAACACAAAGTCAGAGCAACTTCATTTAAAAGCCTGATTCTGCCACTTACCAACTGCCTTTGTGCAAGACCCATTTTCTCTACTCCACTGGAAAATGGGGACAAGTAATCCCATTTTATAAAACTATAGTGAAAATCAAAGGAGGAAATGCTAGTGAAGATGTTTGGACAGTGCCTGGTACACAGCAAGGACTCAATAAATGGCAGGCATTATAATGACACTGTGGGGACCTAACAGGGAGGTGCTACCCCTGCATCTCCTGGTGAAGAGTTGGTTTCAAACAATTTTCCTAACTGGAGGGAAAAGCAGCAGAAATCCTTTTAAAAAGACACCTTCTCTTTGCATAAAAAGCAATCTATAGCTATACTAACAGAATTTAAAGAACTTGAGAAGCAAACTCCATCACTTTGCACGTTATAGAAGCAGTTGGTTGGCGGGTTGGTGAGTTGCCCTCTTAGAAATCTGGACATTCCCTGAGCACTCATCACAATGGGACTTGGGATTTTTTTTTTTTAATTGCCAAAACAAAAAACAACAAAACAAAACAGGGGCACTTAACCAGGGAGCCACAGCCACAGCCATTTAAAAGAAGAGTATATATGTATGTATGTATATGTGTGTGTGTATGCATATACATGTATGTATGTATATATATACATGTGTATATACACACACATACACACACACACACACACACACACACACACACATCTTGAGAAAGGGTCTTGCTAAGGTGCCTGGGCCTCACTAGGTTGATGAGACTGTAATCCTCCTGAGCCAATGGGGTGACAGGCCTGTTCCACCGTACCTGGCTTTTCTTCTTGATGAATACTAATTACAAGCTTTACCTAAGTAGGCTGAGATGGCAAGGGTATGAAGTTGAAAACAAAGTAATTGCATACCCATTGTCACTGATATAAACCCTAGTTTCTATTCTTATTTGGGTAACATTCAAATCTTAATTCTTATTCTATATTCTAACTTTGATTTCTTGAAAGATTCCAGTTTTTCTCTCTCAACAAAGCAAAACAATAAAAAAAGCCCAACGGACAAATGTGTAATTTCAATTTAAAGTGCTTCATCTTGGGGGTTGAATAAATTCTAATTTACTGGTAATAGGTGATGCACAAATTCTATTCATTAGCATTTTCACTTTTGTTTATTTTTTTTAACCTTTAGCAAAAAGTGTGTATGGGGAGAATGGGACTGGGGAAAAATTGTTCTCCTATAGCCCACTACCTGGACTGGTTTGGGACTGGATAATGTCAAATGAATCTTGGGAAATTCCAATTGGGTGCACTCAGAGAGATGATTTTTACCCTTCCTTACAACGTACACGTTTGCACAGAAGGAAAAAGCAGGAGAGCTGGAGTCTGCTAGCAACTTGACAAACACCTACCCAAGTGTGGGAGTTTCCTAAAGACAGCACCAGTTGTGTTGGGAAGATGGGGAAAATGCAGATGCTCTCGCACAAGCTTCCACGTCAGTTTAAGGGTTTCCATGTGGTCCTCTCAGACAGTCACAGGAGCGTTCCAGAAGGTCATTCCCTGCTTGAAGCCATTTCATGCTGCCTTGCTACCCTCGAGTGTGAGTTCCTTAGCCTAGCATTTCATTTAGATCTAGGACCTTCAACAGCCTTGTCTGTCACCATGTTCCCTCTATGAAGCATCCTGACCTAGCCCCACTGAATTTCTCAAACAAGGTCAACAACAACAACAAAGAGGCAATTAACAACTCTGAGAAAAATGAAGGCATGCACCAGAAAGGACAGACGGTCATAGAACTACTTAGCTTAGGAGCAAAAAAATACAAATCGGAACCAAAACTTCATACGTTACATAATCATAATTATATAACCGAAGACTACTTAACCAAAACCAATTATAACATTTATATTAGAGTTATGGAGAGAGGAGAAACAAGAGAGCAGGTGTGGGAGTCATCTTTTCTTGAGTAAGTCAACAAATAATATCTAAAACTGATAAAAGAAAAAATAGCAAAAACATTTAGAAACATGAAGGTAAATACTGGGGAGAGGGACATGGGAGTCAGGAGGGTTGGGGCAAGGAATCTCTATTTCTTATTATAAACCATTTACTAAAATTTAACTTCTAAAATCTTGTGCACAGATCACTTTCATTTAAAAATAATTATAAGTAAAAAGTTGTTTTAAAAAGCCGTGGAAGCAAAATGTTAACATCAGCGTTGATGTTAATGTTACAGACACTTTGAGAAAGGACACAGAAACAGAGCCCCAGGGTGGTATTTTGCAGATCAAGATAACTTGCTTTTTAACGTGGTGAACACCAGTGATTATGAGAATCATCTGGAATCCATCAGTGACATGAGCTTTTGAAGGTTTTGGAAATGCTTATTTACCTGGCTTTGCAGATGATAATTTTCTAGGTTTGAGGGATAAAGATTAAAATCTTTGTAATATTGTACCTTTTTGCTGCTTCTTACAAAGCACTGATACTCACCAAAACATGTTTTTCCTATAAACCATTAAAATGTTTTCTTTTGTTTGCTTGCTGCGCGTTGATACTCAGTGAACTACTTGTGTGAATCCATGTGTGAGCATGGTGTGGGAATTCCTTCACATGGATTACGGTGCTGTGTCCTTGCATCTTGTATATGATGAATTATTTGCTTGCATGCATGATGGCTAGCTACTAGCATAGAGATAGACTTAACCTTTTTTTTTTCTAACTATTATATTTGCTTTGTCTCCAAGGATTACATAGAAATTTATTCTAACTTATTTTTAAAGAATCAACAATGTATTGCTGTTATATTAGAAAAAATAAACATTTGTAAGGAAAAGAGTTGGCTCTATAGCACCTCTTCCCTCATTCTCGAACTAAAGATAATTAAGCAGATGTCAAGAAACATTAGAACTGTAGTCCAGTTAAAAATGGAAATGGGGAAGAGCTTATACAGATCAAAAAACAGAAAGAGTAAGAGAGTGATCTTGAGGAAGGAATGGGATTTGAACAGCAGCTAATTGGGCTCTGAGAGGTTACTACAGCAGCTTTTACCCAAAACACAGATGGAATCAGTGTCTCCCTTCTGCACAGAATCAGGCTGGCTCTATCCCAAAGCACTTGCTTGACCCAAACACACATGATTGACACTCACACGCTGCTGTGTTAAGGCAAAGGGCCCTTCACTTTGAAAACACACAAGATGTGTAGAAAGTTCCTTATCAACTTTGCTAACAATGTGCAAGTCAGGAGCCCCATCAAAGCTCAAATCCTGTCTGAGAGTCAGCAGGCTCAGCTCTCAGCTCTCTCTCTCTCTCACATCCCAGAAAAAAGAAAGAAAAGAAAAAGAGAAAAAAAAAAGTCTGTTTTCTCTGCCTTTTAATCACACTTAATTCAAAGCATCCTTAGTGATGGTCAGAGCGTCCGATTTGAACTCCCTGACACCCAGAAGGTTTTGCTGTGTGCTGCAAAAGGGATCCCTGTCCAACAGCCCTGTTATCCAAAGACAGAGTACTAGGGTTAGGGGTTGTCCCTGCCTTCTCTGAGGTTTTCATCACTGTCACACCCCCAGCCCCATATTGTCCCAGCAAGCAGTGTGCATGGGGCCCTGGACCTTCCTCTTCTCCCTACTCTGCAGCCCCCCATACAGAACAGCCCCTGGGGTTTTGGGTGTCTGTCTACTGCCAGAGTGGTGCGGCCCCTGCGGTTTTCTCCCTATCTCTGGAAGGAGATAGGGAGGCCCAGGAAGAATGATGTCCGCAGCAGATGCCCTCACCAACAAAGCCAGAATGCTTCAAGAGGGCGACATTATACTTTATGAAGCCAAAAAGGACTTCCCTCTCCATAGTTGTAACACTAAAGGTAACATAGAAGCCTGGAGGGATAACAGGGTTCTGCCACTAATTCAGAATGCATCCTTTCAGTATTTAAATGTGTGATAAAGCTAAAACAATATGGAAACAGCTCAAAAATCTGCAAGGGGCCTGCCAGTCTAGATCCCCCAGCATTGAAATATATCATGGAATACACAGAACTCTCTGTATAAGAAATGAAGGAGAAAAGTGTGGGGGTTAAAAGTGTGAACTTTGAGTCACATCCACATAAGCTCAAATTCCAGCTCTCCCGTTTGCTCGTTTGCTGACTATGTGACTTCACACATATTGCATAACTTTTTGAATTTCATTTTCCTTGTAATTAATGGAAATAATTAAGCCTATTCCATAATTATGCAATTAATTATTGTTGAAAGAATTAAGCAAGGAGACATGAGAAGCACTTAGCACAGGGACAGGCACCCACTGAGCGGGCACCTATTGAGTGGGCTGGGGTTTAGATAGGCCTGGATTGGAACCCAAGTGCCACCGCTCACTAGTAGGTGTCTCATCTTCCTTTGCTCATCTGCACAGTGGAGATGCTGGCACTTCTAGGAGTGTGAAGAGCTTAGCAGGGCAGCATTAGGCACTTCCTGCCTATATGTGTTGGTGATTTGCAGAATGGAAAGTTCACTGGCAGGATGACTGAGAGCAGAGTGGGAAAAGAAACTGGTTCTGATGGTAGAACAGGACACCCAAAGCCCACCCCATCCTTACTCTTGTAGGTTCCTCGCTGCACCAGCAGCCTGGCAGGTCACCAGCAGAGAAAGGAAGGCTGCCTTGCCATCACAATGCTTATCACCCACATCTTTGGTCCCATTTGCCTATAAATCTGGAACCCCTTACAGGTCACCTGTGAAGTCACATCACCCTGCCTCCTGCCAAGATGTTCTAGACCTTTGAGGAGGGTGAGCATGGCTGTCAGTTGAGGTTGAAATAGGCAAGACAAAGAAACAGCAATCAAATTGCTTCCGTGTGAGGCAGGTAATTACAGAATCTACTAAATTACAGTGATTAGGGATCGCCAAGGAGAAGTCAAAAGAAGTCTCCAGCAACTTCGGAGGTGGGAGGGGGAGAGTTTAATTAAACAGCTCTTTGCAACTGATTTAATCTCTCCCTTGGAAAAACCCGCAGGTTCGCAAGAGACAAGAGGGAGAGAGGGCTAGGGAAGCAGATCCAGGGAAATCCTCCCACAATGGGGCTGCCTAGGTCTTTAAATGGTTTTGTGGAGTAAGTGGTGAAATGGGAGATGGTGGTCTTTATTATGGAAATGTAAGACTTAAGCCAAGGATCTGGGCCCTTGGGAGAGTGGTAAAGAGGGGGTCTTGTTGTAATGGTTCCTAATATCCTGCTGGGGCTGGGGCCTATTTGCATAAATACAGCCAAGCCAAGCTTCAGGTGGTTGTAGATTTTCTCTTAAAGGATTTATTCTCTTTGAGTCAAAAGTTCACCACCCCCAGACGCTGTCATTTTGGTGTGAAATGTGCCCTTTTTTAGCCACCAAACATTGAAAACAAAGGCTTCTCTGCTGGCAATCTATTTAACCAGCAAAGGTTTCTTTGAAGACTAATTAAATTTAGATTCTGAGCAGAACAAAACCCTTGCAATTGTGGGGTGGAGACAGAAAGCCTGAACAACTCCTAGACTGGGGTGGAGCAGCTCTGAGCCTCTCTCTAGCACTGATTTTAATTTTACCAGGAGAGCTTCACAGAGAGGGCTGGGGCTGGGCTTCTGAGGAGGAGAGCAGGATCTGCAGAGCTGGTGGTCTCCAGAGGACACCATCATGAGCATCGAGTGCCCTGTTCAAATGCTAGATTTGTGACCTTGGGCAGGTTGTAGAACTGTTTTAGGTCTAATTTTCCACATCAGTACAATATGCACACTGACTCTGGGTACATTACTTTTTTTTAATATCATGAACTGATATTAAGATTCTTAAATGAGAATGACTTAGAAAGGAGGAAGAAGCTAACTAATCAACATTCCCCATTTTTTTTTCATGCCCTTATTCAGAAACCTCTATGCCTCCCACAAACTTACCCCTATTGGAGAGTTGGCTGTAGTATAGTAAGATGGGCAATGGCTTCGGAGAGTCTGCACTGGGCAGGTCCTCGGCCCCAACACTTTTCCTCCCTTCTACACAGGGCTAACGGTTATGCGTGATCCTGACAATGACCTACCTCTCTAAGCTTCAGTTTGCTCATCTACAAAATCAGGAAAATGCAGTCTCAGGGCCAGGATCCTTGGGAAGATGACCTTAACCCACCTCTGTGAAGTGGCCAGGGCCACAGTAGGTTCTCACTGAAAGCTCCTTGAATATGATAGAGGTCATACCAAAGAATTCCAGGTAAAGAACAGGAAACCTTATAAAAAAAAAATCTTGATTATAAACTAGAAGAACATCCAAGGTAGTTTAAAGAGGGAACAGTGTGATTGGGAGCCCTTTCTTCTGACACAGGCAATGATTAAAACCAGGCCTGTAGTAAGGAAAAATTTGACACACTCTACCCTTCAGAGGCAGGAAGCTATCGTTAAAAGGTCATCTTTGTGGCCCTGACTTCCTACGGTCCAGGGGAAGGGTTCCAAATGGTTCTGCTTTCATTTTGCAGTGTTGCCAAGAGGATTTGAGAATCCACAGGGCCTCATCTGTTGTTCCTTAAGCAAACATCTAATGTAATTTGAAATTTCACTTCATCATTTTGATGGCTGCCAGCCACTCTCCCCCAGCCCGTTAACTCTCCCTTTTAAGGAGGTCGGGGCACTTTATGAATAACCAAAAAGGTACCAACTCTACATGGGTCCTCTTTGTCCACCAGCCATGAGGAAAATGACAGACGGGTTGCAGAGATGCGCCCAGTCCTGCCTTCCCCATGTGGCCTGTCAGTGTGTTGTCTCTGCACCCCCCGGCCAGTCTTTTTAAAAAGCATACTACAGATGCTACCTCGAGTCCTCAGAGCAGCCCTACTGGGTGTGACAAGGAAAGAACACACACAGCCTTGAAGGAGGCGGGTAAGGAGGAGCATGCTGTCCGATTCCAAAGCCCACAGCCTAAAGCCGTGCTTTCCTTAGTTGTTAAACATAAACACAGTGCAACAGGAAACAGGTAATTGGGTATGACATTCTTATCAAAACATCTAAAAATAAGTCTGTACATATTTGCTGGCTGTGGCTCACATAGGGAAGGAAAAAGACATTGATTCGCATCCATGGGCTTTTGGCAAACTCTGCCATCTTAATCCTGACCAAACATCCAGTGAAGCGTTGTTCCCATTCTAGAGTGCCATGTGACTGGTCTAGGGTCACTATGCTGCTAAGAGGTAAAGCCACTCTGGATAGGTAGATATCGGTTCTGAAATCAGGCACTCTAACTGGCTATGTGACCTTTAGCAGGTTAACAAAACCTCTGTGCTTCTCTTAAAAATGGCACCGTTAAAAGTGATACCTACTTCCCAGGGTCATGGATTGTTAGTGGAATAATTCTTATAAAGCTTTTATTAAGAGTGCCTGGCACTTAGGAAGTACGTACACAACAACCACTGTCATGAAGCACAAGCTAACAGATGGGCCAACCTGACTTGTGGAAGAGCAACTCAACCTCCTTTATTTGCCAAAGTTCTAGATCTTTGCGAAACAAAGTAAACAAGCAAGCAAAAATACTCCTGGGGCCCCTGGTCTTGTGAGAAGATGGGTCAATTCAAAAAGGCAGTGCCCTGTACATCAGTCCAGGGTGTGACAGATAGATAAAGGTTACTCAATGTGATGATGTGGTGGCCTCCAGTCCCCCTCCAGCTGGAGAATGGCTCTGTGACCGCGAGTGGGGGTGAGGCAGGGTGGGAGGATACTGGCGGGGTTCCCAGAAGACCTCAGAATACTCTCTGGGTTTACTCTCGGAGGGCCTGGCTGGTGCTGAGAAAGGAGCACCAGTACTGGAATCTGGCCAAGCCAAGTTCAAGAACACTCTACTGCTCAGTTTCCTCATCTGTATGAAGGGAGATGGTTTATTTTACAGAGCTATTGGGCTGGGGTTCCAATACTTTTACCTCTGGGCTTTTTTAAAGTGGAGAATGATGTGCCCTGGAGGGCCAAAAATAGGCAAAAATTTAGCCCCTTCTCTTGGGGCACCAAGGACCGCAGGAAGCACCTCCTGTGAATGATGAGCTGGAGTTGACTTTTACCTGTGCCCAGGCCTCCTCCTGCTGCCTGCCCTCCTGCCTGCACCAGGGCAAAGGGCTGCCCAGGGCTTCTCCCAGGGACAGGAGGACTTGGTTTCTTCCTTTCTAAGGAGAAATACTGCTCTCACAGAGTAGAGAAATAAAAGAAATAATAGAACTTCCCTCAGCCTCTGGCCCCCAGCTGGGGTTCAGTAAATGGCAGCAATTATTATTATAACACACGTGAAAGAATTTGGGAAATTAAAATGGTGCATAAACTCAACATATTATTATTCATCTTCCTATATCTACTTCAGAGGTCCTCAATTAAGGCGTAATTAAAGATCAGCTAAGGTTACAAGGTTGGCTGCCCACATTTTCTCTCTTGGTCTGGTCTTAAGTGCTGCTTGTAACTTTTATTCAGGCCCCAGGCAAGACACGAAAGTACTCTCAAACACCCAACCCTGTTAAATGCCAGTGAGATTTTGCAATGTCTAAACCTAGAGAACACTGCTGCAGATTTAATTTAAACCTCTGTGGCATCGTGGAGGCCAGAAGTTCACAGGGTCGGGTGGGGGAAGGCAGGGCAGGGCAGGTGGAGCAGGCAGATAGTCCCATCTGGAGTCCACCGTGGCCTGGGCAAGCTGAGCTCTTCCTCAGCATACCTGGACCTCAGTTTCTGTAGGAGGAGGTCAGAATTTTCTGCCTCTGGAGAGGTCAGAACATACGTTGCTCCTGGTAGGTGATCAATAAATGTGAGCTGCCTCTCCATCTATGTGCTTGGGAAAGAGCTGAGGGCCTTCATTTGGCTATTTTTGTCTACCAACCGCAGACACAAGTTAACAACACCTTCACAGGAAAAGAGAAAGGATCAAGGTTTGCTCACCAGAGTCCTAGCTCAAGGATGTACTAGGAATTAGAATTTTCTTCTGTGTCTGTGAGAAACTGTCTGGAATTAAGAAATACTTATCATTTAGTTGACTGCACAGGGCAATAATTTTGCCAGAGAAGGGAGACCCATTGTGGTAAAAGGTGGTTCCTCAAGATGCATCCAGCTGGAATAAATAAAGCCCAAAAAACAGGGAGCTGAAGCAATGTTGCAGAGGGAGATTCTGCAAAAAGATGGATTTGGGCTCAGTGACTGTGTAGGGGCTTTGATCCAGGCTGCATTCATCCACATAATCATTCAGTCATCTCTTACAAACCTACAGAACCACAGAGGCCGTGGAAGCTGACATGCTCACTTTAAACGGAGAAACCCAACCCTAAAACAAAGGTACCAACATAACCTTCCAAAACACCTCGCTTCTGCTCCTTTGTTGTTTTGTTAAGTGATGAGTGTAGGATTCCTAGAAAAGCATGAGTCACCTGGGATCTGTCCCAGACTTTGTGTGTTTGGGGGACATATCAGGCGTTGGCTTCTAGAGGAGCTGGAAGGCTCCTTCCAATATCAAGTTCTGACTTCCAGTGCTAGTGCACATCACAAAGAGGCGTTCTTGCTTCCTGAAGTGAATTTCAAACAATTGCTTCACAGAAGGTCAAATTTCACATACTTAGGGGATCCAGCCATTACCTAGAGAATGCTCACCTGATCTGCTTTTATATGAGTTCATAAAGTAGGCGGTGGGAGATGTGTTAATAGTTTTCATGAGGTGCTATGGCCCAAAATCTGCAGATGATATGAATTATGCTTTGTGTTAAAGCCTTCTTTATTCTCCTGGGAGGAAGAAACCAGACATGTTGTATATGAGTTTTTATTTTTTTATTTTTTGGAGTGGAGGAGATTTTGATTTACTATGCAGGAGGGGGATGTGTTTCGTGATGAACACTTATTTTGGTTCTACTTCATTATTTCTGTGCACTTTGTGAGCGAAGAGGTACGCAACTTTTACAAGTTTCCTGAACACTTGGGAAGAAGTCAGGAGAAGAAGGAAGCTAAGCATCTATTAAATTCCAGGTACCTTTTACTTCTTGTACAAGGGTTCTACGAGATAGGTTATTGCATTCTGCCCATTTTACAGGTGAGGAAATGTGCTCACAGAAATAAAGTAATTGCACCAAAATTAATCAGCCAAATGTGTTCAACCATATAGTTCCCATAGCTAGTTCAACCTTGTGTGTGTGCATAAAAAGAAAACCAGAAAAGTGATTCTGAGAGCTGGAAATGAGTTAATAAGCTTGGGTAAAGAGAAGCTGTCTGAGCCATAGAGTAAGGAACAAACTATCCTCCACACACCTGAGATGGCTCAGAGGAATTGCTGGAGTCTTAGTGTTATAATGCCGATTGTAACGGTGATACCAACACATGTACAAAAATTTAAGATGGGGATCATCCTTTTGATACAAATTTCAAATAAATATGCATGGTAATTTAAGAAAATGGTTGACCTATCCTTAAAGTCCTAGGTAAG